>RSEF01000013.1:8223323-8239035 GCA_003993805.1 Himantopus leucocephalus | reverse complement strand
ACACAACGAACAAGGAACTTCATTTTCCTAGAAGAGTGTCTCCCTGCCTCTGGTCCATATGTCATCTGTGAGTTTCTCACTGAGATCTTCCTGCTCGTGTTTTCAATTCTTTTCCTTGTTTTAGGTACTAAACTTCTTTAAAAAGACTAAAACGTTACTAAATTCTTTCCTGATTTTACTTTTACACCTCAGCAAAGGCAAGAAGCCATGCCTACAATCACAGGCAGCAGACGAACTGCCCACAGGTAGATCCTACTAAGATGTGATCCCCACAGCAAAAATGTTTGAGGATTGCTGGTTTAAGAGACAAAAATCTTTTTTTTTTTTTTACTTTTTTTTTTTACCTTTACATTATACCTGTCAAGTTATTTTATCTGATCACGTAATGCAAACTTCAAGAAGCAAGCCTGAAGAGAAACTCAGGGTGGATCTCTTCAATAATATCTATATCAATCCTGACATCAGGGAGAACAGCTGTATCTGCAGTGTTCAAATAGAAGAGGGAAATCAAATAACAGGTAGCTCATTACCTCTTTCCTAACCTGCTTTGCATATGATTAGTTGATAGCACAGTGCACCCTCCACTTAGGGCAGGGCTTAAACCAGACAGACCTCCCACTTTCACTGATAACTTCAGTGCCCCCAGTCTGAATCCACAGTGGTCTGTCAGACACTGTAAGGGAGCAGCAGGACTCGTCAGTCTGATGTAAAATGCTGCCATTTGTTGAGACCTATGGTAGAAAAAATCCAGTTAACAGGAGTAAAGAATTGACGGTGGTTTAAAAAGAAAACAATTAACCTCCTCACCTGCCTGAATTCTTCCTGGGTGTGCTACTTTTGTTTTCCAAACAACAGCATGCCATGAAAAAATGCTAAACACTCACAGAATAATCAGATACCAACTTTTTTGAGCTTAAACTGGATTTTACCAGCAACATTAAAGGGAAGTTACACATCATTTAGCAAACAAACTAGGAGACAGCAAAACAAAGTATCTACGTATACAAACATCTACACAAACACTGTACTCCCCACTGAAGGAGGTGCTCAAAGGCAGAGTGATACTGTGAAATTTTGCTGGACAAAGTAACTACCTGGAATAAGTGGAAACTGAAGCAATGGAGTCTAATTCATGGTGACCGTGACATTTCTGTATTTTAGAGTTTTAAAAAAGCAAACTTAGGGCACTATCTATTCAATATTGATAGCATTTTACATCCCTTGTGCAATGCAGCCTATGATAGACCAGAGCTTTTCATATACTGAAAAATGCAAACGAGTGTGACAGCGAGGCAGACGACTTGCCATTGCAGCAAGACAACTGGTAGTCACATCCAGTTAATCATTACTTGCTTCCACATCTTAGACTTGTCTTGCTTTCTAAAACATGAAAACAACCAACTATTCCTCCCCTTTTTAGGACATGACTCAGATGAGACACCAGTTTTCCCCTCCAGGTAAAAACCATAACGATGAGATTGTGCCTTCTTTTGGCTTTGTGTCTTCACACAAAACTGTGCGTGTACACTACATTTGTTATGGTCAAACTAGCAAGACTTTCTTTATTATAGTAATTAAATTTGCTTAAAAGAGAAGCAGATGAGTCACAGTTTTGGAGTATATTGGAGTTACTTTGTATTTTGCTTCTCATTCTTTATTGCAAGCATTACAAAAACTGCTCCGATTTGGTTGCTCACACAGTCTTTAAACTGAAATTCAAAGCCTTCTTGCCAGTGGCATTATAATCTTTGTTGAATTGATTATAGGACGGAAGAAAACTGAGACAATAGAAGGTGAAAGAGAAAATGGCCCAGTGGCTCTCATGGATGTTATGATTTGGAGGCAAAAATCCAGGGTAAAATGTAGATTAAAAAAATACAGGTTTACTAATTTTGAGAGTGTTTCTAACTATTGCAGAATCTCACTATTCCAATGCATACTAAACATACACTTCTTATCTGCACATTTGGCAAAAGTAATGAATATGAAATATTTTATATTGGAACCTTTGTATTGTCACAGTGAAGTTGACTTCAGAGTGCTGCATGTGGATTTAGCCCAGACCTGTGAAATACCCTTGAGCTGGATTGCTATAAGGTATGCAAACTGGTTAGGGGATGCCTGATCTGCCCAGTTAAAATATTGTTGGGTTTACATTGTTTTATTTGGATCAATAGCAGTGTTTAGCATAGAAAAGGTTTAAGGCAGGGCTATACAAGATTAGGCTCCTCAGATATAGCGACTGAAAAATAAAGCCGCACATGTGCAGTCACATATCTTATTCTCCTTGTATTGTGGAGGAACTGCGGATTTCCCTGGCGTGAACCATGCGGAGCAGGGACTGGCGACCCAGAGAACAAAAGGTTCAAAGAGTGGGGCTGCCACAAAGGATGGAGTGTCCCTGGGCCCTCACACCCAGCGCTTCTACACTTGCAGGCTGCCTGCGTCGGCTCGGTATCCGTCTCATTAAATTCCCTGACCCTCATGAACGCAGCGAGTTGTCTGTTTTATCAATCATTCAGTGAGTTCATTCATTTGGCCGTGTAATCCGTGATTTGTAGGCGAGTGATAGCAAAGCCTAGTTCTGAGGGTGAGGCTCTCCAGTGACGTGCAGTATGCTCACAGCAGGCTGGACTCTGTTTGAAGCAGTTTCATTCAACTCCTGGAGACTATGGAGTCACCAGAAAAACTACCACCAGTGACAAACATAAGCATGTGTGTTAGGACAAGCACCAGAGCAGCTCACAGCCCTTCACCACTGACGTCCTGAATGACTGCCCTGCTCAACTGCGTTTTACACAGCCGCTTTCCTGGGAGTCATCCCTGTAATGTGGATTCTGATTTTTTTAATGTGAAATTTTTCACCAGCCTCTGTATTCACTAACGTCCAACGAGAAGGACTACCTTTGAAAGTATTTGTTTTTCTCTTTGAAGGAAAAGCAGAAAGACAACAGGCAGCCATCAAGAGGAAGAAAAGGCAAACAAAAGTAAAACCAGCAATGTCTCCCATCACATACTGTGGAGGAGAAGATGCATAATTCTTAAAATAGAACCCAAATTTAAAAATAGCTACAGTGACATATATGCAACTTCTTTAGGAGACGAATACTTTGTCTTTGTCTCTATACAAAACTATGTAAGAGAAGAAACAGCACACGTTATTTTACTGCTACAGATTCAAATTTTAACTAGTTAGGAAGAGTTAAAATAGGCTTCTCTTCCAGATAATAAACTATTAAAAAGCAAGCAGAACTGCTTCATTCCTCTACAGCTCAAGACAATCTTCAACAACAGGGCCTCAATTACAAGGAAAATCAAGAGCAGTAACACACATTCTTCAGTTTACATGCCTGATTCTCTGAAATATATAACACAGTATCCAGAATTCCTAAAACTCTGCCAAAACCAGCTTTTTTATATAAACGCATCAGAAGAGATTAGGTCCCCAAATCCCTCAACACTTGAAAAATCTCAAGGAAAGGGGTGCTTTTCCTAAAATCAATATTGTTAGTGTGATATTCCAACCAAAAAATATTCACTGCTCAAAACCTTCAGCTATGATTTTTCATGGCAACTTGTATAGAGAAAAAAAATCTTTTTTGTTTTTTTCCCTAGCAGAAATAGAGGAAAACAGGTTTGGTTTTGCTTTGTTAAAGGGGCAAAGGTAGAGGAAGAGGTATTTTTAGTACTAAGCTATCCCTCCTTGTATTTCTTGAAGGACTCTCTGGGAATTGGGAGCTTTCACAAACACATTTCCAGCATCTTTCATGATGTCCAAGTTAAATGAGCATCATGAAACCAGTAAGAGTAACCCGATAATAATTTCCTTCTCCTATTGCTCAGACTTCAACCACTTGTTACTACAACCTCTAGATTTCTTGGTATTTTCACCAAAACAAAAAAAGTTTGTGTGTCAGAGTCAAAATCTCTGCCTACTAAACAAACATTACCGATGGCCAAAAGAACACAACTTTGTCATCAATCACCTTCCAATTGAGGTTCCACACGTGTCACCACCAAGAGAGCAAAAATAACTAGGCCATCCCTAGCACTAGCAAACGTAAAGAATGTTCCTTACCACATTCATCTGCATTCCTGTATATAACTGATTTTAGGGCCGATTTCAGTGGTGATGTCTTAAAAAACCCTGACACAATGTGCCCCTTACTAAAGTCAGTATCAAGATGACTTCAGTTTTAGATGACTAAAGAACCAGATTGCATGAAACAGTCCACATGAAATGCCATTCATACATATACTTATGTGTCAACTGAAGCATTGTCAGGTTATTCAGAGCAGCTCGATGTTCTAACCCTAACTAAACTTCTTTGAAAAACCCAGTTTTTACGGATTTAGGGGTTTTTCACCAGAGCTACTAATTACTAAAACTTGTACCACATGCTTTAAAATTCCGAACCACTGCAGAAGTACGATTAAATACATGTTCCCTAAAGCCAAACAAAAATCCTAAATGTTACTAAATAAAAAATGATGCAAAATTAGCATTTAAGTAAATATGTACTTGGAATGGTATCAGCCTACTTTACTGACAAAGCAAGTACCCTCTTCCCCTTTATGCAACTATTAAAAACAGGCAAGGACAATTCCGTCACCAGAATTATGCTGTGTTTCTGTTACAGAATCTTTTAGTGATGGTAACAAGATAGTGAGAACACAGCTTGCCTTCCAAATCAGATTCATAGCACATGGCTGGCATGTAAAAGAATATTTCTTATTTGTATTGCATAGTTGACATCAAAACCATTAGTAAGCAAACATGAAAACTGACCTAGATCTATTTAAAAAAACCCAAACAATACCCTAATTTAAAGTTGACATGCTATATAAATGATGTAATCCAAACATGATTTTGCACAGAAGAGGCCCCTCAGCAGGAGATGCAGTGCAGTTCTACTACACGTGGAAGCTAAGTCTGTATTGTTAGAAGGCCATACTTCCACTACACCAAGCGTGATTCCTGCACGACTGAAAACAGGACACGAGGCAGAATCCTTCATTATATGCATATTTTTACAAAGATTCTGTTTTTCCAAAATCAGAACTGTTAATAACAAGAATTACAGAAGACAGAGCCATGACAGAGTCAGGGTATGTCATCTATTCTACCCCATACCCAAATGCAGGATTAATTTAACCCATGCCTGACAGAGGTTAGCCTAATCTATTGTTTTTAAAAACCCATAATTATGAAAATCATGCAACTCTCCAAACAACACCCAGGGTTTCACTATAACAACTGGAATAAATATTCTAGCTCCTAATCTTAACTCCCTGTCTTTTAAGTTTAAATATTATTTCTTGTCCTAGTTGCAACTAAACAGAAGCATATTTCTTACAGGCTCTGCGCCTATCCCGCAGGTATTTGCAGACCTTCAATATCCTCAGTTCCAATAGCCCTTTCTTCCTTCTCTGGATGGAGGAATAAAATCATTTGCATAGAAACTGCGTTACCATTGTTCAAAACATGCATGGTCCTGATTTTGAAAATAACTTCTCAAACATGTAGCCCAAATAAATCCCACAGATCCATTTTTTTTCACGCACTGAATGAGCGAAGCCTGAACTTAAACTCACAACAGGGGATCCTGGGTAGGTAAGTAGAGAAGAACAAAGACTGTACCTCTCATAGCATCATTTAGGGTTAGAAAAGACCTTTAAAATCAACGAGTCCAACCATCAACCTAGCACTGCCAAGTCTGCTACGAAACCACATCCCTCAGCACCAGATCTACCCATCTTTTAAATACCTCAAGGGATGGCAACTCAACCACTTCCCTGAGCAGCCTGTTCCAATGGCTCCTAACCCTTACTGTGAAGAAATCTTTCCTAATATCCATCCTAAACCTCCCCTGGTGCAACTTGAGGCCATTTCCTCTTGTCCTATTGCTTGTTGCCTGGGAAAAGAGACCAACTCCCAACTCTCTACAACCTCCTTTTAGGTAGCTGTAGAGAGTGATAAGGTCTCCCCTCAGCCTCCTCTTCTCCAGACTAAACAACCCCAGTTCCCTCAGCCACTCCTCATAAGACTTGAGCTCCAGATCCCTCACCAACTTCATTGCCCTTCTCTGGACACGCTCCAGCCCCTCAATGCCTTTCCTGGAGTAAGGGGTCCAAAACTGAACACAGTACTCGAGGTGGGGTCTCACCAGTGCCGAGTACAGGGGGACGATCACTGCCCCAGTCCTGCTCACCACACTATTCCTGATACAAGATACCTCTTTTTCTGATATCTCCACCAGCACAAGCACAGGAAATCACAGTTTTCAGCCCTGTGCATGCAGAAACTACCTGGGAAGGTTATGCAGGAAGGCAAGACCCTTTGTCTCCCTATTGGATGTGCAAGGTGGCTCAGGTCTTCTAAGGTATAAAAGCCCTGGTCTTACCAATGATATTCCTTTTCACACTGCTGTTTATTCCACTTCACACCAAGAACATTGATTGCTTTTTCTTGGGGGAAAAAAAAAATGGAGCCATGGATTCACGAGTTCCCTTCAACAATCAGTTCCTGGCACTAAGTGCCAGTGCTGCCCCAGGGGGAGTTATCCCCGACTGCAACAGAACAACTGTGCGGAGAAAAGCATGATAGCGAGGCAGTCACCAAATCACTGTTCCACAGCCATGCCTCGGAACTGCTATGTTGCCTTGTGTTCGCAGAAGGGCAGTTGTCTCAGTTGAATTTAAGAAAGAAAAATCATAAATTAATCTAAATTACAGTCTGGATTGGTATCCACATGCCAGGTATTACAGAGGAAAGACTGAAACATATGAGTAAATCATGGGAAACTATAAGCTGCTGCTAGGATCTAACAATTAAAAAAAACAATAATCAGAGATATTTCTCAGCGAAGAATCACTGCCAGTCAATATGAGTTTTGTAAAATCCCATCTAAATTACCGTAAACAGTTCTTACCACCAATGTCAGAGAAAGATGACTCCAAACTAGAACAGGTGTGAAGAAATGCCAGTAAGACGAGCAGGGAATAGAAAAGCCATCTTACAATGGGGATCTTATTTTGTCTAGTTAAATGGCCACACTCTATAAATACACTAACAGGATGACGCCATAGGAGGGAACCATTTAAACTAAAATATGAAGTTGTCACAAAGAATAGTTGTTGAGGTATTTTAAGTGTTGAATAGGAAGTTGCCATCATGATTGTTAAGGACCTGTATCAAAACAGAGGTTCTTCCTGTTACAGATTAAGAATAATTTGAAGCTGAATACTTGCATCCACATCTCACAGGCGTAGGTCTTTAGACAGCTTGACAGCTACTGCAAGTTGTCTGTCCTGATGTTAAATCCATGTTAAACGTGGATGATGTCTGATCACTACAGCCATGTCAGAAGAAGCTTTAAGGAAGTTAATACCTCTGTTGTTATTGATACTTTATTTATAGGGATAATTTCACTATATTATTGCAAGTATAGCCTATTTCCCCTAAAGGTATGTTACTATGTCCTATCCTAAAAAAAAAAAAAATCCCCACAGACTTAATGTATGCACAGCTTGAACTGATAAAATCCTGTAGCAAGTGACTCCATTTCCACAAGCGTGAAGTAGATTCTAGACGAAGTTCAAACAGTTGACTGTGGGACTATGACATATGTTTCACCAAAATTCTTCTACAAGCTCTCTAAAATAGGAGAGCACTACTCCCTTCTACCGAACTTACAGCGTAATGTATTATTTTCAAACAAGCAACTCATCGTTCTCCTTCCAGTGTCACATTTAACTCAACACACTGAGTTCCCCTCTTCTCCTTCAGGTCCCCTATGACTTTTCTATTTATACCCTTAAAAAGTAAACCAAAAATAAGAACAGAAAAATAACTGCTATAAACTCCGTCCTGCAAGATCACTTTCAAGTTTGTTTTTAAAACGTACACCTACACTTTTACCAAAAGGTGTATGACACAAAATACTGCCATCTTACTGCCCTTTTAATGGTAAGCTCACTCTACTCTATTTCCTGTTCACAGTCCTTATCTACAAGTTAGCGTAGTGATCCCACTGCACTGACTGAATTTGCTTATTCTTGTAGGCACTTACTAGAATACAATTATAAAGAGAGATGAACTGAAATAGCCTTTCACTGATTGTCAGTCTCCTCTTTTCCACAATTCTTCAGCCATAAAGGCAGCTCTACTTTTTCACTGTACTTTGCAAAACATGCATGAGGACGCATGATAATGCTACCGAGTACTAGCTACTAAGATTTATTTTCCAAAATTCATGTTCCTCGTCTACTGACAACTTTAGCAAGAGCTTATAGAAGACATGAATGGAAATCAGTTTCAGGACTTAAGAGAGTTAACTAGAAACAAACCTAGGGCTAGCAACGCAAAAAGCACTTCCTCACCTCCACGGATGCGCTATTTCTAAAACAATCACATTTAGAATCTACTTTAAAAAAAAAACCAACCACAAACAAAAAACAAGCAGTATTTTACAACATGCTGAAAAAAATAAGTCTTCTCAGCCTTGCACAGTTGACCTAAATTACCCCCACTAAATACACCCCTCCTGGTATGGTAACTGATGGTTATGTGGATTTAAAACTAAAGACAGCACTGTCTAAAAGAAAACACCATGTAATCAGAGATGATTCTCTCATTTAAGTGTTGACAGAAAATTACAACTCTGATTAGAAAAAAATAACAAATATTTGTTCAATTTCCTGTAGAACTCCAGTCCAGAGACATAAAAGCATTTCACATTTGCTTCTAGCTTCACTCCTGAAGTGATCACACCGTCAGACACTCCTGTTAAAGGAAATCTTTGTAAGTTTTGGAATAACTACTCTCTCCCAAAACATTTTAACTGAAGCTAAAGCTCTTCAAAGGAAAAGTAAATTTGTACTAGAAACTCATTACCACCTGTCACGTTTTCCCCCCTAAATTGAAAGACCGTACATATTCAACAACTACACTGAGGAATTTCATTAATTCAAAAAGACATCATTTGCAACTTATTACATTAAGCGGATAGAAAACTACCAGTCACTCTTTCTACTGATGTTTGTCTTCTCAAGACACAGGCTGCTTCCAACAGTCGCACAGCGTCATGACCCAGATGCAGTACCCTGGCCCTGTCCAGATGTGCTCCTCTCAGCAGCCCTTTGGTAAGTCATTGGAACTGCCAAGCCAACTCAGAGACGGTAATGTGAACCCAACTGCAACAACAGTAGTCCACGCTCAAAGCGTAGGCATTGCTGGGAGCAGACAGGCACATAAAAGTGGGGACCTTTTTGCAGTTTAAAGCTAAAACAGCACTAAGCTTTGCCCCAGTCTTCAAAGCTAATCTACAGGCAGCATCCATCCTGCCATAACAAAGGTTACGTACTGTAACCACACTTTACACTACGCACAACATTTTCTCCACTGTAAACTCTGTTATATCTAGAGTGTTAGCTACTTCAGCGTGAAAGGAAAATCATGGACAAGTACGAACAGGGTATTTTCAACCTCGCGTAACATGGTGTTGCAAAAAAAAAAAAAAAGTCTGTTTGGAGACCTATTAAGTCTGAAGTGATAATGCACATTCACTATAAAACTTAGGAAAGACTTCTTAAAAGACTGATCAGCTACAAATCAAAACTAAGACTCTTTAAATGCCTTTCATAACAGTTCTTTTGAACATAAAACAACCTAAAGAAATCCCTCTCATACTTGTTGCTCTCCCACCTTACCAGCGTACACCTGAGCAAACTCAGACTATGTATGCTTTAGCACTATTCTAACTTTATATAAATGAAGAGATAAAGAGTACAAAGCTTCCAGGTCTTTTAAAGAAAAATTAACAATGTAAATATTGTTTCACCACTACTCGGCTCAGAACAACTAACTTACAACCAGTTCGCTTGAGCTTCTAAACCTCAAGGAACTAGTGTAGACATCTAAACCACGTTGTATGGGATCTTGACTTCAAAAAGCAGTCTGCTTTAATAACAAAGTACGGCCTATTTTACTTAAATAGAGTAACTGTTTCTGTTTGCAGGAAAGAATACATAGAAGTGAAACAGGTTTGGCTTTTTTTTTTTTTCTTTTTCTTCACATTATGAAATTTATTGTGTGTTTATCACATTCAAAAAGCATTGATCAGTAGGGTTTTTTGGTAACTCTTAGAATGCCAAGGTAAAGCTGGTATATTTGGAAGCTTAATTAGCACCTAACAGAGATTACCATAAACTTGAAAATTTGAACAGCCATGTATTTGACACTTTAGACTTCTAGTAGTTCTGTGGGCACAACAGAATAATTAAAAAAGTTAAAAAGAAACTGAATGCTTTGGAAAGACCAGACACTATCACGAACGTATGAAATTTAATCTTAAGTTAAAAAGATTTTAAGGGTTTGACGATTAAATCCTTACCCCCATTTTCATGTCTGTTTAAAATCTAATCTCAGTCTAAGCTTCAATTTTTTTACATCTGTCATGATTGCCTACTTGGGCAATTATGGTAAAAACAGGATGGAAACTGCTTTAGGATGAACACTGAGAGATTCTTCACAAGGCATTGCAAGGCTGAAACAGGAGTGGGTTGGAAAAGAGACAGTAATTCACATGGTCAGATAAGGACCAAAACTAGAAGAAAAAAAAAATGTAGTCAGTTGCATGAAAATGCCCCAACACTGAGCAAAAGACATGCAAGAAAAGCTGAAGTAACAGTGGAGAGTGGGCCTGATTAGGTTTTGATAGACGGAGAAAACTGAAAACATTTCCCCACTGTATAAGTGACGTTATCCACGGTCTTTATTCAAATATATGGCACAAAATCTAATTAAGGGAAAAATTTGATAAACTTTACAGAAAGCCCTCTACAGAGCTAGTTTTGAAACAAAGGGACAGATAATTGCGTAATCTCAAAATTAAGACTGAAGTATACCAACAGTACTTTACATCAAGCAGTTATCTTTAAGAATGCGTGAAAAAGGACAATTTACTTTTTTAAAGGGTGTCCTCTAAATACGGCATACATATGAAATACTCTAACATCCTGGATTTTTTCAAAGCTTTTTGAGAAACACACACAAATAATTCAGATTTAGTCAATTTTATTTACAGTTTGGTTTTTTACATTTCAGAGCATTACACAATTACATATTCTCATTTTCTGACCTGCAAACAGATACCTTAAACGGAAATATTTTAAAAAAAATGAAGTTAGATACATCCAAAATGCAACAATTACACATCTGACAATTCACAAAGTGTAATTTACTAGGACGTATCCTAAGAATTTAGGAACAACCAGTCAGGAGAAAATCTGACCAATTTCAGCAATCAATTATTTACACATTCAAAACAAAGCCTCTCTTAATCTAAACCTCCAGGCAAACGGCCTGAAAGATTTCTTCAGGAAGAAAGACCAGAAGTTATGATACACACCTATGCAGCATTAACAGCCCTTGATCCCAAACACTGAGCGACTTCTCAGCTTTGTCTTAGAGCTACAGGCATCCCTCTCGGATTCTCAGACCCTGAAGTGTTATATTTGTGCCCCCATGTGCATAGAAAGGCTGAGTGTTTAAGTGGTCACTACAATAAAACCCCATTTAATCTGGTCTTTAAGTCACACGAATTCTTCCTTAAATTTTTCAGCAAGTCTTCTAACGCCATTTAAACTGGCCCATGTGGATTGGGGCATGCCTCCTTAAGATGTTTAAGCATGCTTTGAACCAATTTGCACTGGCCAGACTAAAAACATTAGAGACTATTTAAAATAATCTTTAAAGACCATTTAGACAAGGCTTACATATCTACACTTCCCTGATGGGCCACCTAATAAAAAAAAAAAGTCACAGCTACTACTTTCATCCCTTGTGTTAACCCTCCGCCACACAGCAACTAGTTATATACTGGGTAGAAACTACTAAAAAATTCCCTGCAAATAAGCTGCCTTTCAGCTGAGGCTATGGCTCCTATGCATTGGGTGTTCGAGGAGTTTTTTCTTTAAAAAAAATTCTCACGTGAAAAATACTGAAGTTCTCACTTTAGGCTAATTTTGATTGCATGTTCAATTTGTTTAACTGTCAAGAAACTGCTACAAATGGAACAATTTTAGTATAAAAAGAGCAGTCAACCGAGTGCAACTTCTGACTTGGCAAGTCCTTCACGGTAGTTCTCTAACTAGGCTATGAATTTTGTGGAGCCTCCAGATTTCTTGCCTACCTTACTGTCCATGTTCACGTTTCAAACTGTGTCAGCAGGGCCCGAACTTCGGGAGTCAGCTGCTTAGCAGCCTTAGCTGCCTCTGTGACGGCCTTGCGGTAAAGACCCTTTCTCTTCTTATTAAAGCGCAACTGGAAGCTTTCTAAAAAGGGGGATAGTTGTGCAAGAGCAAGAAAAGATGTTGTTGTGGAGCCAAACCACGAGATACGAGCCTCCTGTCGAACTAAAAGGCCATTATCTTTCCGGCTCACAGTTATGGTAAGAATACGGGCTGGCCACCAAGGGAAGCCATAAATCTTGGCCCAAACAATGTCCCCTACACATACGGTCCTGCCATCTGGCGTGACACATTTAGAGACGTTTTTGGAAAAGACTTCCGTTTTCAAGGAATTACTGAGCTTTTTCTCTTCCTTTGAAGAGGAGGAGGAGGAAGAAGGTGCATGCATGCTGCCTGGAGGAAAATCAAAGCTTTCAGTAGAGCTACACTCAGAGTTGGTAGATTTCAAATCATCTGTGCTATCACTACTACAAACTGATGCACTGGAAGAGTCAGATTTCTTTTGATTAAGGGTCATGTAAACCGTTATATTGCTTTTGCTGCCTCTCTTGCCCAATGTCTGGTGTTCATCCTGATCAACAGTTACATGCACTTCACTTGTGTCCTGAACCTCACTGCTGGCCTCTTCAGGGCCTTTTGAGGGGCTCTGATTTTCTGAAGGGGCCTCACCTGCTGAGCGGGTGGAGGAGCAGCGAGACTGGGGCTTAGTTGCCATCTTGCCACTCCGTATTTTCTCAAGTCCTGTCTTGAGAGAAGAGTCATTTTCTTCATTCCGATACCTTTGCGGCTTTAAACGCAATCGGGGTGGGAGGGAACCTGAGCTGGTGTTCTGAAGACGCCGTGTGAAGTGGACCTTTGAATGTGCATTTTTGGAAGAGGAGGTTGCACTCTGCTTCTTTTGTGCCTTTTCTTTGGCCATTTTCAAGACTTCCCGAGCTTTTGCATGATCCATGTTTTTGCTCTGGAGAACTTTTTTTGTATTTAACTGCGCTTTTGAAGTATTCGCTTGTGCGGAAACTTTAACTACTCTGCTTCTGCTGTGGGCAATATTTGAAACCTTGACCACAGCATTCCTTTTCTGGCTTTCATTTTGGCTTTTTCCATCCACTTTATGGTCAGTCTTAAGTTTTTTATTCACAGTAGTCACACTCTCATTTCTTCGTTTTTTATTATCCTCGTATTTTGAAGAGTCACTTGCATTGCCACCTTTTTTTATTTCCTTTTTTTCTGCAACAACACTGTTTTTGCACTTGTCACATAAGACCTGCCGGGGTCGTAGTTTGATAGCATTCATGATAGAAGTGGGTTCCTCCCTGTACATTTTACGCTTGGGCCGTTTAATTTTCCGGGGCGGAGGCTGAGGTATTGACTGGTTATACGTGTCCCTGATAAACAAAGGAGGAGGATATGGCGCTCCCTCATGAAAGAGAGGAGGTGGTTTAGAAGTCCATAGGCTTTTAGCTATGCTGGGTTCTGATGGCTGCGTGAGAGAAGAGTCATCAGGAACCGCAGCATTTGATTCACACTTCATCTGTGCCTCATCTTGGAATGGTTTACTTTGGAGCTGCATGGCTTCAGGTTTATCCTTGTATTCCCTTTTAGGAAATATGGTCACAGGGATTCCATGGGGTCCAAACCTTAAAAAGAAATAAAAAAACATTAAAGCTTTTGAGGAATCTTTTGCTGCATTTATTAAAAAGCATTTGAAAGCCTGCCCACATTACGTAGCCACCATTTGAAAGACATGAGTCCTGGGAAAATTAAAGCTTCACATCTAGCCTTATGATAAGCTCTGAAATAACGGGACACCAAAACCAAGTCAGAGAACGTGAAATACGCAGCTTCGCTTATTATCAGTTTCTCTTGCATCAACAAGATGCCCTGAAAATAAAACAAAAAAATATCACCTAGAGACAGCAGTAAAATAATTTGTACTTTTAGAAAATGCTTATAAAAATAAAAACTACACACTCATCCTACCAAGTCCAAATCTACCCAAGATTAATTTCCATACTAAGTCAACTTATGTGAAGAAGGCATCTTCAGTAACATTTTTAGGATAGCACAAGATGCCAAATGTTTCAGATTTAACGGAGGCAAGTACAGACTGCATAAATACTTCCATTGAACAGAGAGCGCCATGATTCTTCATCCACAAGAGATTAGCACTTGATCATCTGCTGCATTACAGCCTAAAGCTTGCTAGCCTACTAGTTTGAGTTTCTTCCAGCAAAGCTACCCTTATTTCAACACAGTACAAACCATCCCCCATTTTGTCATCAAAGAACATTTTAAACCTCTGCCTCCTTTTCTCCAGACAGCTCTAGGTCTCTGCTGCCCCATTTGGGACGCACAGGACTTCTCACCACCCTGATCAGCTCCAAGAGAACACAATGAAAAATCCCAGTATGACATAGGCATTATCTGAACAGCCATCCAATACTTTCTACACAGGGCTGCGCCAAGGGAAACATTTTATCAGTTTGCAGGGCATTAGGCTTGCCTTCTCCAGAGAGGAAACCAAGTGATGAACACATTCATTTTACAACAATGTATCTTCCCCCCCCCCCCCCCCCCCCCCCCCCNCCCCCCCCCCGAACAGGGCAAGAGGGATTGCAGAAGCTTGTTTAAGCTTGTTCTGTCCCACTCCACAACCTGTCGGCAGAAGCACCAGCTTTTCGGAGCCATCCCTAGGCTGGCCACTGCTCCAGAGCTCTGCCCGACACCAGCTCCCGTACACGCACCAGCCTTTGGCTTCCACTAGATGGTATTTTAACAGTTGGACCTTAATTCAGTGACAACATGATAGACAAGGTTGCAATTCAAATGCCAACTCACCCATTTTGAATCACCAAACACCATTGATGTTTATCCCACCCCATACCCCACCTGACAGGAGAATGAAGTAATTACCCAAGATTTGTCCCCAGGTTAACGCTAGTTCATGCTGTACTGCAGCTGCTCAACTGCAACATCCTCTTAACTGATTGAACTGAAGTTTATTTACAACCTACGGTTGCCTCTCAACTGAAGGTAAATGCTGAATACCGACCTATTTTCCATTCACACTCCCGCGAGAAACACACAGTTCATACAAGCGCCTACATGTTGGCTTTATTTCTTCAGAACTGGTTTATGAGGAAGTGTCATGTGTTAGAAGATTCTTTACAGTCACCAATGAAAGCTGTCACTTGTTTGTCCTTTTGCTTAATTGCAAGTGAAGAAAGCAAGCAACCCATCCAAGATTAAATTAGCTATCCAGTTTGCACTTCATTACAAAAGGAGAACAGAAACAGCAGACAACCTAAGCAAGGGGCAAGCAACTTTGTCATCATAAAAAAGAAGGGAAGTTGAACATGCGACAACAGTTTAGTATCAACATGGGCACTCTGGTTACCCTAACCTAGGTACTGTTACACTCACAGAATGGTCAGGGTTGGAAGGGACCTCTGGAGATCAT
>RSEF01000013.1:8179324-8223223 GCA_003993805.1 Himantopus leucocephalus | reverse complement strand
TAAGTAAGATGTTCCAGTCCCCTCATCATCTCACACCTTTGAACTCTGGAGACAGAGGCAGGAGCCCAGGTGGGCAGTTAGAGCAGTTCTGTCTTTATCCATGGGATGACAAATGCTCTTTACCACAAAATATCTTACCACCCCACAGAAGTTTGTTTGAGAGGTTTGGGCCCCCTCCAGTGAACTCCACAGGCCCCCAAGAAGTGAGCAGCATACCTAAATGCAGTCTACCACACTAGTGAAGGCTTCAGTGAATTATAAACATTGAGCAGCTGATACAGACATTTCTCCAGCGTACAGTATGACATTAAACCACAAAGGACTCGGTCATAACTAAGTTTTAAGTTCCCCAAAGTCCCAGAAGTCCACCAAGTGTAAAGAAGTTGCTTTTCCACAAACATTTTTCCTTCCACTAAGGATTATAAATGTTATTAAATTCCAAATAGCACTTCAAAAGAAACTATCAGCTGATAACAATTAAATTAGCAATATTTTCACTGCTACTTGCATCAAGAACATCAGCTTGTTTAATAGCAATAAGATCCAGATCCCATCTTTCACTACCTGATGAAGACTACAGGATTTGGGAAAAAGTTACCTTTACTGTAAGAGTTGAGAACCAGAAGTCCTGGACAGGACAAGACCTCTGCTGTGCAAAGCTCAATCCCAGACAAATCCACAAAAGTAGAACTAGACAGGAGTGTGATATCGCATGGGCAAAATCCATGCAGAAGAACATCATTTACAACTCTCTCCGCTGTCTCAGGAACTGCATTCTCTAGCCCCTCACAAGACATTTCCATAGTCCAAATCAAAAGCCTCTCTTCTAGAATGCACTTACACTGACTCCCTGTTAGGAAATTAAGCATTATTAGCAGTGACCAGGAAAGGAGGGGATGAAGAGGACTGCAAGGAAGTTCTCCAGAAGCGTGCCATTTAAGTACTTCATCTCTCTTTTCCTGCATTTTCGTTCTACTGCCTCACAAACAAAGTCAGCATGATTAGCACTCAAAATGCATAAAAAAGCCTAATGGAAAGCTCAACATATGACCGATACTATGAAAGCACTGAAGGTTAATATTGCACCTTAGGCTATCCTTTCTTTCAAGCATGTGCATAATACACAGGCCAAACAGCTGAAGAACAGTAACAGCCGAAGTGGAATTTTAATCTAAGATGCAAACCTGCTTTAGTAAGACACAAACCCAATCCAGACTGAATGTTTGAAGCTGGAGTCTGTCTCACAGAAGATACTGTTTTAACAAATGAACTAGAATCTCCTGTCCCTGTCTACCTAAAAATTAACAAATTGCAGAATTCGAGAACATTCAGGGATATCGTCTAGTGCCAGTTATGCAAGAGCAAATGAAGACACGATTGCTGTAAACAATGTGTCAATACATAAAGACATGACTAGTCCACTTGAAGTACAAGATAAATTTGGTAAGCCCAGAGACAGAATATTACTTCCAATGGCTGAACGTACGGTGTCTTCTCTTTGGCCCCATCCAATAACAGGTTGCGCCTATAAAATTTCAGTTTTTAGATGATCTTTGTTTCCTCCTTGGTGAACAAAGTTCTCCAGCTGTGCAACTTGGAAGAATGATATGAAAATTAGGAAGAGAGAACAATGGCAGAAAAACTTAAGAATGAAACAGTAACTGATACAGGAGAGAATGAAGACAAAGAACAAGGTAAGAAGAGAGAGAAGGCAAAACAGAATGGCATGTTTTTCTTAAGGAGAAACAGAATGAAGATGTGATCTTAACAGACCTATTCAAGACAAGGCATGACACAGCATCTAATTACTTCAACAATGAACACAAGTATTTATTGCATATACTAGATTTTCAAGCCCTACTTTCATACGTCTAGTTGGTGGACCTTAAAGGCAAGCCCTTCTCATATAATTACAATAGTAATTTTTGTTACACAAACTACGCGTTTAACATAGCTAGGAGTGCCACGTGTATGTAGGTTAGACTTAAAAGCCGCAAGAGCTAACATTTGGGTAACCTACTACAGAGATGAAAACGGACTAAAAGGCTACCATGTAAAAAAAGCCAAGCAACATAACTCAGTTGTATCACGACATTTATTGATCCACACATCAGTCAATGACTGGGCAGTAGAAGGTCACCTCTTAAAAGAAAGCATTTCAGTTATGCTACATCAGTGAGACTACCTTCATATTTCGTTTGTCACATGTTGCATGTGTAAGTACTATAAGGAATTGCCTTGTCTTTATTCTAACAAACTATGTTTTTTTGATATATTGATCATGCTATCACCTGTCCCTAGTATGATATTACGTTCCTCCAGAAAAGGCTATTTTTGGAAAGACATGCTCCAATTACTGTTTGCTTAAAAAAAAAAATAAATCCATTTGGGCATAAGTTCTGGCTGTTCATTGTACAGCCCACTCACGCATAACATATATAGTACTACCTCAGACTATCACTTGAAGAAATAGAAGGATTTGTTGATGAAGGATCTAAAATTGAACTGTTAGAAAGACTACAGTAAGAAATAAGTATTTCAACCTAATTTAAGGCAATTCTGGAAAGCGGTGCACTACTGCTTCATACCTATTCAAAATTAGAGCCAGTTTTCCATGTTGCCAGCTTCCTCTCCTGAAAGGTGTCCTGGCTCTTTTGTGCTTTGAAAAGGCACCTCTAAAAAAGAAGATGGTTGAGACCCATCGTAAGAAACTTATCTCCAAGACATTTTACAAGTAACTAGAACAATCAGTAGGATCTAATCATATTTCTGCTATGCATATCACTTCAATATACATATGCATTAAAGACAAATATAGCAACAGGAATAACAGGAACTATATTTAAATAAGAGACTAATGGGGTAGGCGAGATCAATTCTGGCCGTCCAGTGATCTTTACACTGAGAAGGTAGGGTATGCAGAGACAGAAATATGATAAAAACAGTCAGGTTTTATTTCCACAGTTTGTCAATTGCAAGGTAATGAATAGGTAGCCATGGTATCTTTTGTAATTATGTAAAAGCTAGTTTGGATATCAAACCTAGAAGCCTGTCACTTAAAGCCATATACATTTGTATTACAGATACATAGACTTAAGTAGTTCAAGTAAAGTAAACTTTTTTCCAAATCTAAATTCTATAGCAGAATTACTACAATGAATACATATTACTATTCACTTTGTATGCACAACACAGCACAGTTAAAGAGTATTTTTTTAAAAAATAGACATGAGATGAGGAACAAATCCCATTTAAATTAATAACTGTATGTACATAAACATCTAAACAATACATCCTGGGGCAAAGTGGTTTTATGTTACTATGTAAAGTCTTAAGCTCTCATCTTTAGCCTCCAATATCTAACTTTTACTTCCAAAAAATGAAAAAGCACCTTGTTCTACCAAGAAGAGCCAGAGGAAAGAACCCACTGAACCGGTTCAGAAGTATTTCACATTTGTCTGCAAACACACTAATCAACGTCAACAAAGCACAGTAACTTCCAGTGTTGTGATAACAGTTAAATAAAGTCTGTGGTAAATGACTATGATCAAAACTCGTCTTCACCACTAAGTCAGACTACAGGAATCTCTGATTACCTTTTTATGTGTTGCTCTTGTACTCAATATCATCCTTGGTGTTTTGCAAAAGCCAAGACAAGCAACAATTGAAGAAATTTTTATTGCATGGATAGAAGTTCAAAGACTCTGAATTCTGGGAGTATAATAATATGCTGAAATAACATAGAACTAAGTATATATATTTCATGCTTGTATCTAAACTGAGCGTTTAAATTATAATATTTAATGTAATACACAATTAGATCATAGCTATTTGAACATGGAGTAGTTCAGAACTCCTCAAAATAACCTGTATTCAAAACACAGATTATGCAATAACCTATTTTTAAATATACGCTTTACTTGCTTTGATAAAGCACAATAAGGAGCACATTGCTTTAAGCAGCAGGCACCTTAGTGGAAAAAAAAGCATACACAGAACCCAAACTATCAACTCAATGGTTTACTCACCTCCTGAGCAATGTAACACTAGGCTAAATAGACTAGAAAATGCTATTTCATTTAGAGCTCTAAAAACATGGCAAAGAACTGCAGTCCTGCAGTGACTCTTTGGAAGTAACATCCCATCAAGAATAGATGTTGCCTCACCATCATAAACTCTCAGCATCAAGAAAAAATTGGTTAAAGATATTATAGTTCAAATGAAATAACATGATAATTAAAATCTAAGCAAACTAGCAGGAAGCTTACATACTCATAGACTTTTACAAATCAATGTTAAGTTTAGTGTTTTTCAAGCAGGTACACTTGCCTGAAAGCCAAGCTCTTTTTTCTGACACACTTTCAAGGCAGAGGAAAGACAAGAGCGGGATATGTGCAGAATTGCGTCTGAAAGAGTATCTCAAGAAAGCTGATTAGTAGTAGCCAAGGCAGCAGCTGATTTTAATCATTCCAAGCCACTGTCACCTGGGTCTCCTACTACAATCACGACCCAAGGGGAAACCAGCTAAAGGATACCAAACTACATGCAAATACACCAAAGGCTGTATTAGCTTACAGTACACCTCTCCATGAAGTTAGAAGCCCTTTGAAAGACTTCAACTTCCAGGAAACTGAATCACAGAAGTCTATGTAGTCAGGATGCTGATGCAGACTTTGAAGAATTATCCACTGTAGAGACAGAAGAATCTTTAAGTTGGTAAGCCTGAAGAGTACACAGGTGGTCCCCTAATCACTGCTTTCCCCTCACAGAAGTGGGAAGATACCCCTCACCTTTTCATTGGAAAGGATTTACAAGGGAATTTGCAGAATTTCCTTCAGTTTTCTGTAATGTGGAGTTCTATCAAGGATATAAAAGTAAACTTTAAAAGATAGAATGCTTTAAGTTTAAGCTTCCTATTAACTACCACAATTTTACCAGTATGCTTATAAAGCTGAAGGTCTGTTAAAACTGAAATTATCTTTAAATTCTTACATCTATTGGTATTATGAGTTTCAAGTGTCATTTGCATTTATAGTAGATGCTTTGCTGATATATTCGGAAGTGTCACACAACTGCAAAACTTTATAAGTAAGATAAAATACCTTGCATATACATTTCAAGATCATCCACATACCAGTCAGACCCAAGACACATGGAAGAGAATGACACCATTTAGCAATGGCTTAACTTTAAGGCAATTCAGTGTCAAGATGGACAAGATTCATCAGTCCCGTAACAGCATAAAGAAAAAAAAAATTATTTCAAGCATATTGAAAATTTCACCTCTATCCTCTGTCTCTCAACACTTAAAGCCAAGTCAATTCAACCTACTCTTAGAAAGCAATGGCAACCCATGCTGTTGGAATACAGAAAAGCATACCATAAGTAGTAGGGACAGTTTAACCATCATCCGTTGCATCACAGTCCAACACAGAACAGTAGTAGACTACAGCTGCTTTAGAGGAAAGTTTGAGGCACAATCCACAGATGCCTTATTTACCAAGAAGATTAGGGAGTACTGGTTTGAGAAGGGGAAAAGTCACACTCCTTGTACTGGCTCCAGATCAGAAGCAGATTGACAAATGTTTTCAGTATAAGCAGCAGTTATAATGTGCTTTATACCTATACCAACAAAATCCTAAAAGCTAGTCCAGTTTTGTTAGCTATTTTCACTTTCCAAGTGGAAACTTGGAAATGAGTAAGCCTTTCAAAAAGCCTTTGATAAGTGACCACAAGTAACACTCAATAAAGTTTTGGATGTACAGAGACACACACGAGAAACTATTTTCATATAGAGAAGCTTAAACATTACACAATTACAGAAAAATTTAGGTTGAAAGCAGTATCACAAGGTCTTCTGACCCAACCCTGTCCTCTAAGTGAGGCTAAATTAGACACTATACCATTCAATATAACCTGTCAGTCACAAGCGAAATATATGTAGTTTACTCTCTTAACCATACACACACACTCACATCACACCTATGCTTCCAGTGTTCTGGGGATAAAAGCAAATATCAAAGAAGTGTTATGACTGTTCCTTTAATGCTAGAATTTCACCAAGCTCCTTTATACATCTGAGAAACAACAAAAGAGAACAGGTGATGAAGTGTAGGAACACCTTGCAACCTGAGTGTAAATTTAAAAAAAAAAGAAAAAGGAAAGAACACAACCCCAAGTAACAGACATTTCTTTACTGTTGAGAACATAGATCATAGAACATTAGTACTTCTACAGAACTTAAACTTTCCTAGACAAGGATGACCAAATGTTGTACCTATTTATTAAATGAAGTTATTAGTAAAAGAAAACTTAAGAGCAGGGAGAAGCATGCCACTTTTTTTTTTTTTTAAGTAAGACTCCTGTTCCCTTCTCACATCAGCAGATTTTGAATTTTTCTACTTGGGACTAACTTTTCCCCTGCTCCCCCCGCACAAGTTTCAAGAAGTGCTAAATGTAAATTATTTAAAAATCTAACACATGTTCTGCAGATTCAGACAACACAAACTAGGGAATGGATGCAACAGTTCATTATTTATCCTTATTCTTCTGCAGTAGAAGGTTCAATGAAGAAATTGGGAAAAGCCTAGGATTCAAGAGTCACCAAGAAAGAATGCTGTAACGGAAAAGTGCTATTAGGATTATAAGAATTTGAACCTGTCTATAAAAGTTTATTTTCATCATATAGTTCACACATACCTTGCTGCAGAAGTCCTTCCTTATCTTTGACAACCAAACCCCAATTAAGATATAATTTCAAACACCTGCCTACTATCAGTACACTGGGCATCTTTTGGATATCTAAGGCTTTTAGGTCACAAAACTTTTTGCTCTCCCTTTCCCCCTCAAGAACTATTATGATTGCACACAAGTCAGAGGGAAATAGCTTAGAGAATAAGACAATAGGAAGACATGTGTCCATCACAACTGCAGGATTAGAAGCAAAATTTTAGTCAAACGATAAAGCAATAGAAAGTCCAAGTCCTGACTGAGCATAAATTTAATCTCCCTCCTCCCCTTAATCTTTGGGAAATGAAGAAAAACATTGCATAAATAATTAGCCTTTCTCCAGAAGAGCAAACTAAACCCAGAACTTTTAACTCTTCATTTTAAGGTTTACAAATACTATGCTTATCAGGTATTTCCTTACTGTCAACGTCCTCCAGGTGCAGAGCAAGCTTTACACTAATTCTGAGCCAGCAGGTGGCATTAACATCTCATCCACCCTAGGCAAACAGTTAGTCAAACGCTGGATACAGGCAAGCTTACAAGCCCTATTTAAGCCCCATACCTAGCAAGTAGTTTTCAATGGCAGTTTGTACAATGGCGTGGAAAATTAACTACAGTCGTGCATGAAGCATTCCACTATCCACTCTGACAAAATAATACAGGATTGCCTTCTCTGGCCTGCCTGTTGGTTGGTTGCATTTCCCGTCTCTCCTATCAGCACGACTCCATCAGGTATACACTGAGGAACTCGCATCAGAACCTTAGCCTAGCATGCAATAAGGCGCTTAAACTTTATTACTACTGTTGCCATTACCTCTTCACAGTAGGATCACATTTTTAATTTGTGCAATAAGCCTTTACAGTAACAGAAGTGGGGATATGTCCCTCTTTAAATGATGATTTACTGCATAAGAAATTGATTTGGGACTCAGTAGATGTGAGTTCCTATTTTCTGCTGATTTCCAAAACTTCCTTCCTGTGCAGCTGCTGACAGGTACACGAGACTGCCATCAGTACAGGCAGAGAAAATATTTCCTTACCTCAAATAAATGTAGGAATTAAGTCCACTGAACATTGAGGTGCTTGTTTTCTTGTGATATAAACTCCTAAATGGACATCCTATTTACAGGGGGTAGGAGAGGAAGAGGAAATCAGACCTTTAATACAAACACCACTGACTTCATATCAAAGTCCACAAGAATAAATTGCAAAGTCAGTGCATCACTTCAACAATGAAACCAGAATTTGGGGGGCGGGGGGAACAAAAAACCCCAAAAAAACCCAAAACCAGCCAACCAAAAATAAAACCACCTTTAAAACCAGAGATATATGGGGACATTTTTGCTTTTCTTTCACCTACAAGTTCAAGTAATTCAGAACATGACTTGGCTAAAAAGAGTCCAGTGGACAGGTTTTTAAAACAGTCACTAAAACTTACTCTTCTTAGTACTGTACAGAAGTAGCACCTTCATTGCCTTGGAGACTAAAGCAGAAATTAAGATACAAAAAGAACCAGGAATTATTTTCTTCCAAGTATACGATGAAAACAGCATTAGCACATGCAGTGAACACATCAGCCACTTTTTGAAGCTATTGAATTAGTAAATTCTAACACAAAATTGCACTTTTATTAAATAAGAACTGGCAGTCTTAAGATACTAATCCCCTTTGCATTAGGAAAGTTTGTAAGATTATTCCCATGCACTTGAATGAGCTAGTGGAGACAGGTTTCAAAGTCTACAATAAAATTTAAATTTTAGGTACTCCTGTAACACCTGTTTTCTGATAATGCTTCAATTTCTTACAGGTAGCATGCTCTTGGACTATTTCTAGAGTTTGCTTACCACTGCACCTCCTGCTCTGAGACATTTGAACAGAGACTCCTATTCATCTACAAATATTTACTTGTCACCAGCCAACTATTATAGACCTTATGTCTAGAAACTCGATTCTTCTTGTCCAGGCACTCCGAAGAGCTTGGCTTTTAGAATTTAAATTTAACCTTCTGGATTCCCATATAACAAGCACCTCTGAAAGACCTCCAAGTTAACAAGAATTTAGAGAAAGGAGTAAGTGGTTCCACTGCATAAGAGAATCTGGGAGTAATAGCACATGCCTTCATGTATCACTCTTCCACAGTTCTTACTGTGAAGACTTGCCCCAGGGCCTGTGGTTAAAAACAGGGGAAATTGAGATGCATGCTTCCACTGAAGCCTCCACGCAAAAGAAGCGGACGACCTTTACTGCAAAGGGCTGCAGCAGATCTGCTGCATGAGAGAAGGATCCTCAGTGCATAAGAAAACCTCAGGCAATAGTGATGTTTGTGGTCAATGTGCGTTTAGCAAAATCTCTTTCAGGAGTAAGGGAGAAGCTGGTATTTTCCTTCCTCACACGTATAGACCACTAGAAGTACAGAAGCACGTGCTTTGTCATCCTGCTAACCAGGGCAACAATATAATTTTGCTGCTATAAATTTCACACCTACAAAAGAATCGATGCTAACTAGCATTACAGCTTAAGTTGTAATGCCTTCTGGCCTGCTTTGAGCCATTTAATATTTCACACTAGAAGCGAGTACAGTTTGCAGATCACATTTTAGCACTTGGCTTCAAAAGACAAATTGATAACTTAGCATTTTAAACCACAACAACTGACAAATGTAAAACTTACTTCCATGACATTATCCAGAACTTGGGTTTCAGAAAAGGCCTTCTGTTTCAAAAACCAACCAAGAAGCGAGGCCCAGGACAAAAGTGCTGGGCCCCAACGCCTTTCTTCTAGAAAGCATTGACTATATTGACATTACAGAAAATCATTAAACAGCTACTAGTAACGTAAAAGGGCATGAAAAAAGACATATGACCACACATGCGGCCTAAATTTGGGGAAAGAGGAGCTGCATTTTCTGCATACCAATTATTTTAAATAGTAACCCTCGTCAAATTTCACTTTGCTCTCATATACTTGCATAGTCCTCATATGTTTAGAAAAGAAACACTAAGATGAAGAGGTATTTTTACCTGTAAATGGTAGTTTGATTGTTTTTAAGATATACAGTATCACTGATGACTTCTGGCCTCCCAAGAACCCCTTGCTATAGGAAGGCAATGAAAGAAAGCAAACCCCAAACCTCCCAGTCTGATAAGTCTTTAAGTGGTTTTGTGATACATAACAGCACCCCCCAAAAAAGGGCATTTAAGAACCATTAAACTTCACCCCATTCATTGCATACAAGGAGCAATCAGCACTAATAACTGTACTTCAGGACCGTAATAGCCCGACTTGAAAACCATTATTCTGAAAAACAGCACTTACTGAAATACAAGGTTACCTAGGCAATGCAAGACACAAGCCAACAGGAAAAACAGACCTCTGGGACCGTACGCTTGTACAAACGCTGCAATAAATGCCAATATCTGTAGCTCAGGTCCTTTCAGCCCGGCAGACAGGGATGCTGGAGGCCCGACGTGAATCCCAGCCGAGTCAAAAGGATGTGCCCACGTGCTCGCCCCTCTCCTGGCTCCCCCATTTCCTCATTCCCACGCGGGATTACTTTTGCTGAGGGCAGCCGCCGGCCCCACTCTCTCCCCCCCGCCCCCCCCCGCGCCCCGGCAAGGGCCCGCTCGCCCACCGGGCGGGGGCGCGGGGCCGGCCCTGCCCCGCTTCCTCCACCCCCTGCCAGGAGGGCCGAGGAGGAGGATGCCCGTAAGCCGCTGCCTCCGTTCCCCGGGGAGGACGCGGGCGCAAGGAGCCGCTTGTCCCCAGGCGGACCCACAGCTCCGGCCCCCCAGGGCGAAGGGGAGGCGGGCACGGGAGGGGAGGCCGCCGCGCCCCTCGGCCCGAGCTGAGGCCGCTCCCCGCCGCGGGGCGAGCACACGAGGGCCTCGGCGGGGGCCGCCCCCCCCCTCCCCTCCCCGGGGGCGGGAGAGGCGCAGGGCGGCGCGGGCAGGCGGCTCCGGGCGAGCTGGCTGGCCCCGTCGCTGGGCGGGGGCTGGGGACGGCTCCCCCGTGAGATCTCACCTTTTCGAGAGGTCCATGAGGACCCCAGAAAAAAGCTTCTCTCCCAGCCGGAACGAGACCACCAGGGCGTCCTCGATGATGTGATCCAGGGTGACCCGCACCTCGGAGCCAGGCAGCAGCGGAGCCTCCGCCTCCCCTCCGGCCGCAGCCACGGGCACCGGGGACTTGGGCTCGACGGCGGCGGCATCAGCAGCATCCGGCTCCTCCTCCTCCGGCCGGGACGGCTCCTCCCCGGGCTCCGGCTCCGCGGAGCCCCCAGTAGCCGGCGGGCAGGGCTGCGGCTCCTCCTCGGGAAGTTCAGGGTGCCCAGCAGGCGGCGGGCAGGGCTGCGGCTCCTCCTCGGACCCCGGGCTAGGCGCTCCCCGGTGCTCGGCCTGGGGCGAGCCCACCTCCGGGGTGGAGGGCGGCAGCTCCTCCGTCCTCTCAGCTTCCGGCTCCCGAGTCCCGGCCGGGCTCCGGGCGAGCTGCACAGGCGGCGGCTCCTCGGCCTCGCCGGGAGCAACCTTCCCCCCCTCGGCCTCCTCCCCGTCAGGCACCACCGACTCCACGGCCTCGGTGACTGCAGGGAGAGGGTCCGCGCCGGCCTCGCTGCCCGGGATAGGCTCCATCTCGGGCTCAGCTTCACCGGCCCCCCCATCGCCCGGCACCGCTGCAGTCGCTGCCGCCTCCGCAGCCATGGCCGCCATTTTCTCTGCTGCTTCACCGCCGCCTCCCTCCAGCAGCGGGATCGATAACCACGGCCTTCCCCGCCCGCCTGGGAGGGAGAGCCCGCCCCCTAGGCTCGCACCCGGCAGCCTATTGGTGGGCGCGGTGCAATTTTCTACTTCTACTGGAGAGCGGAATAGTCCGTCAAGCCCAGCGGGAACTTCTCGTTGGCCAGCGAGAACTTCATTCAATGGAGAGTCGGGAAGAGGAAGAAGGGGCGTGGCTTAGTGCTTTACAGGCCGTTACAGATTAGGGGGGTTGGGCCTCTAGGGCTGTTCCGCTATCTCATTGGTGGAAGGAGGAGCCGCTCCCGTGGGAGGCTGGTAATTGGCGGGAGCGCACGTCCGTCAGGGGGGCGCGAGGCTGGAGCCGCGCGGTGGCCGGCATGCGCGCTGCGGGCGGCCGGGAGAGGGCGCGAGGCAAGATGGCGAGGGCAGGAGAGCGGCCCTCAGGGGGGTTAGTGCGCCCTGGAGCGGCACCTCCGCCGAGGAGAGGCCGTCTCTGCCTCCCAGCTCGTACAGCGCCGCGCCCGCCGCCGCTCGGGTGCGGGCGGGGGGTGTTACCGGTCTGTGGCACTGCCTGTCCCGCGCTGTGAGGGCGAGGGGGGCCCTGACTGAGGGGAGGAGGGGGAGTGAAAAACAGTGTGGTCAGCGGGGAGAGGGAGAACGTGAGGAAGGCAGGGGGCCGGGTATCTTTTGTGAAGTAAATCAACTCTTTAAAAGATTAGGTAGCATGAATTGGGTACGTCGGATAAGGGTGAAATAAAGGCGCGGTGGTGAAAAGGGAAGAAAAAGAGTTAACGTTTTCCCTTATCGGTGACTTTTTCTTCTTGTGGGATCCGTAGTTCCTACCGTGTGGGCATTTATGCCCCCAGTCAGGAAATCTTGTATCTCCTGAACAAAAATTAATGTAAAAGGAAAGGTTCTAGTCTGTTACAAGCATTATTTTACATTTTGGGAAGCCGAGTCCTTTGCAGAAAGGAGGGATTTGCTAGAGGGGAGGATGGATTGAGAAAGAGAAGTAGGAGCAACTGGAGACAAAAAGACAAAAGTGTTCTTAAAGCGTGAATGGTTGTATTCTTCACGGTGCTATTGTGAGAGATATATTGTTAAGCAACAATTGACATTTTCTGAAAAGTAACAAGTAAAATATATAAAACTTTCTTTAAAAATAAAGTATTCATTTTCTTTCACTTTAGTGACTTTTATTGGCAGACTTCAGAGTTGCTTCCAACCATATGCTCACCATAGAAACAGCTACGCCCCGGGCTGTCAGGCAAAAAACTTAGAAGTAATGGGCATGAAGAACTAATGATATTTTTGCAAGAGGTATGAGAAAAAAAATCCTTGGTCAGGTTTAAGGCCTGGTACTATACTCACCTTTTTTCTCTTCATTGTAGGAAAAGTGATGTATATGTAGTTAAAGTACTATAGTAATGCAAAATATTTTTTTTATGTAATAATAAATGAAGACATGGAATAAAGAGTCTTCTGTAATAGCAAAAAAACTATGTTTAACTGTATGCAAGTAACCTGTGATCTTGCAAGCTGCTAGCTATAAGATTTTTCTAAGTAGTAAAGGCATGATTAACCTACTCTGTTGTCCTAATCGTAGTGGTTTGGCTTATGTAAGAGACATAAAGACTTTTCGTTTTGTATCTGATAGTGGTTTACTTTACATGGTGAACATAATGTTTACATTATTGGTGGTGTAAAGTGTGTAAGGAACATATGGGAACATCAGGAGGAACAGCTAGACATTTCTGGAGACAAATACGTTAGAAATATAGTTAAATGGATTTGCTAAAGATAAAACTGCTTAACGAATTTTTATGTTGTACCACCATATTTGTTAAATGAACAGTTTGGTAGCGTGGGTGGGTAGAATAGAAGGTGTTTATTGGGAGAAGGAGTAGTAGATACTGAATTATAAATTATTTTTTTTTTCAGCCATGCTTGCAGCTTTGTCAGTCTGTATCACAGAGAAACAGCAGATGGATTCAGTGTATGATCTGTGGCTTAAAAGAAATCAGATTTGGTAAGCTTTCCCAAAACTACCTACCGTTAATATTACTTCCTAAATCATTTTGAAACAATTTTAATAGACCATATTTGTAAAAGATCTGTATTCCATATCCTGAGGCCATAATGCTTTGAAAGATGGCAACTGTCTAGGACCCCCCAAGGCTGAATATGTTCTTTGCCAGAATTCTAGAGAATAACGAGAAGATTTGTGTTGCTACTGAGTTACGTTAATTTCAAAGCTATCCCTGTGGAAGAATTTCAGTTTTAATTCAGATCTGAGATTTCAGGTTTTTCTGTATGTTCCGCCAAAGTGGCTCTGGAAGATTCACAGAAG
Organism: Himantopus leucocephalus; assembly: GCA_003993805.1. Lineage (NCBI taxonomy): Eukaryota > Metazoa > Chordata > Aves > Charadriiformes > Recurvirostridae > Himantopus > Himantopus leucocephalus. The sequence continues at coordinate 8,209,411 of RSEF01000013.1, read as the reverse complement.
TTGCAAATGATTTGTAAAGAGTTCTCATCTTGAAGAAGCCTGGTATAAAAGAAATTATCGTAGGAGTGGAAGGACTCCGCTGTTCTTTCCTCTCATTATTTTTGTTCTGTGCAATTGTGACAACATATGACATGTAGAAAATGAAGATTGGTTTCCCAGAAACTTTTTACCTTATTCAGATGAGTCCTAGGACAGATTAAAGAAACATATTAGTGAAGATAGCTCATACATAACACCAGAAGTGTTTTTACATTGTTCTCCTACGCACAGAATTTCACTGTGCTTGGAGGTACTCCAACTGTATTTCAATAGTAGACCAAACCATACTCTGCATGCACAGGACTATTATGCATGTTAGAGGTATGATCATCGGTTTGAATGCCGTTTTCCTTATTACTGTCTTACACTAGTAGTAATCTATTTGTTCATCCCGAGACTAATACTGTGAGGGAAAGGATTCATGTTAGCTAGAAGGGCTGGCAGGGTACAGGGATATGTATTGTCATATATTCTATTCTTTTTTATTATTATTACTATTTATTTTTTACTCAAGAGATGTAGTACTGTATTTCAAAATCTTAGGAACACTTGCAGTCAGAAGTTTGCAAAAGCAAAGTTGGCCGGAGAGCTTTCATGCGGGGGAGGTCAGAACTGTCATGGCCCTTACTATAAAACTGCATGGCTTGTGTAGATACTTTGTACAGTTGGTGATTTTAATTGTGCTAGCCGGTCAGTTCAATTAGCCGCAGTTCCTTTCTCTGGTGCCGCTGTGCCATGGCATAGAAGGATGGCCGTAAATTCCAAGCCAACAAGAAATTACCAACTAATACAAAGAGACTACTCAGCCCTTGAGCTGATGGGACATTGAGATCCAATAGCTCAGCCCAGCAGGCTTTTTGTTATGTTAAGTAGAGACTTATGTAGAGGATGGGCGTAAAATGGAAGATTTCCTCTTGCAAAACTTCAGCGAGGATAATGCTTACTGAAATCCACCTTGCTTTTCAGCAGGTGTTGCTTATGGCAGACAGTTACCATTAAAATGCTGTCATCTTTTACATCTACTGGAGTCCCCAGCAACACTTATGCTAAGCATAGGAAACAAACCTGGGTGTATGGCTTGTTAGCCCTCTGAATTGTTTCATTGCAATAACAGAGGAGATTATGTGCTTGACCCAAGCAGTTTAAACTACTAGGGGGTCTTAAAATAGAATGTAAACAGCTCTTTTGTGTGTCATTTGCATGTTGAAAGGTGCTATATGTGCTTTTAAAAAGAAGGGAATAGGACATTTATATGCCACTCTAATGGCCAACAGAAATATGATAACATAGGTAATCCTTAAATGCAAGTATACTAACAGTAGGCATGTGGATCGAGGATGAAACTTGTAAATTTAACAAAAAAGTGCTTGCTGTATAATTTTTTTTTTCTTCCCAAATTCCATTGATTACCATTTAATTTGTGTTTATTTTAAATCTAGCCTGTAATATCTTTAGGACAGGGATTGTCTTTCTGTGGCTGGTTTGCAGAGTGATTGGCATAGTTGGGGCCTTGTTTCTATCCTGGAACCTTTAGAAAATGCCAAAATAAAATGAATGATGTGAATGAAACAAATTGCACTAACACACTTTCTGTAGATTAAAATGAGTCGCCGTGTGTTCAGCAAGTGGCAGAAAGGACAGAAGTAGAAAGAGGAAACTATGAATTCATGAGATGAACGGATGCAATTGGAGGGAATAAAATGATGAATTTGAAGGCAGGAAAAATGCAAAGCTCTATGAAGATGTGTTAAGAGCATATTGGCAGGCTGGGTAGCTGAAGACGTTGTAAGTTTGGGTTGAGTGAGTGAAGGGATGTGATGTGGTTGTGTGATACCTGTAAGAAGTAGATACAATTGTATCTGTATGCATGGGTATACACCGGTGAAAGAATTGTTCTGTGTGTATAAGCTGGGACGTGATAAGGATCAGGTCTGGCAGATTTGACTGTTTACAGGCCTGTGCTGTTGGGTACGACACTAGTGATATTGATTTGTTCTGTCATGACCAAGATGTGTTATTGCACTGACCTAACCACAGATAGAAAATTTTGAAGTCTGTGAATAGTCACAGCATGTATGTGTGTTTCAATTAATAAGTGCATTGGGTTAGGATGTCTATAGTTTAAGATGATGTATAGTGGTAACATCATTCTCTGGACATTAAGTTCCATAAAAGTGCACCACCATGAAAGAGCCAACATAAAATGCAACGTTGCAATGGAGCAATATACATAAACGGAGTATAATCAGGGTTACAGTGAAGCTGAAGTGCATGATTGCAGCATATCTACAAATACTCAGGTTGCTTGAAGCTAATTTAGCTACCAATAACAGTGAAACTCTGATAGCAGTCTCCAGAGTGGGCTGCACCCTGGTAATTGCCTAGTAGCTGGAATTTGTGGTGTTATTGGTATCCAAGCTAGCTGGATATGTTTAAGTTCACTATGCCTGTTCATGCTGCAACTGATCTGTCTTAGTGTAGGCATATGAAACCTCTAAATGAGTGTGTGGATTTATAGGGAATGTTTATAGTGTCTTGGTAGGATAGTAGATATTTTTCCTAATATCTAGGCTGGGGCATAAAGAATTTTAGGTTAGAGGTTTACAATTTGAAGTTCTAACAACCTTGCTGAGACTTTGTGACTCCACTCACTAAAGGGATTGCGGTATATATATATCCAATAGCTCCAGTCTTGTCTGGCTTTTCAGCAACACTGGAAACATTGTACTACAGGAAATATCACACTTTTCTCCCCACGTCAATCTGAATCATAGTTGCAATAGCTTCCTGTGACTGCTATAGTGACAACAATTTCCTGTGACCCTGAGGAAGGTATGAGGGTCTCACAAAAACCTCCACAAGTCAGAGTTTAGGGACCACAGTTTTATGTTGTGTTAATAAATCCACTTTAACATTATTTAGTGCTTGCAAGGCATGATCTGCTATTGTGAATTTTTCAAGGCTTTTCTATTTAAAAAGAAAAAGTATAACCAATGGAAGCCAATGTATATAAGCAATGCAGAGGAATGTAAGCGAACAAACAGTAAAGATTGGGTCTTGATTGTATGCTGCAGACATACTGCTTCTATAACAAGTTAGGGAAGTAGTGCTCTTAAAACAATTGTTAATTACATTTAAGCTGTTTTGAAACTTCATTATGGATTTATTACAGAAAATTAGTATGGGAGGAGAAAATAATCAGTCATTCCTGTAATGTTTGGTAACTGGTTCTTGTAGCCATAAGAATGTAAAGCTCGTTTTGTTAGGTTTTATGAATGATCGTTAAAGGATTTGTAAAATCTCACTGCATGCACACATGCCCCAGAAGTCTACCCTGCGATTTGAGAAGTTAATTATATGCTAAATTTCTTGGGAACGAGAGATGAAGTCAATGAGTGGGGCTTTACCTAATGTCCACATGCAGAATTGATTTAAAACAATTACCATAGTTGGGGTTGCTTAGAAATATTTGCAACTATAAGTGAGCCCTTGGGGTGAAGCACTGGCATTAGCTCACTGCTGACGTCTCACAATTATTTTATAATTTTAAAGAAATGTGAGTCTGAAACTACTTCCTGTCTTATCTTGTAACCTGATTGATTTCTGCTGTCTTCTGAAATTTGTGCGTCTGTAGGTACTGGTGGTATCCACATTGTATCTCCACACATTTTTCCATTCTGATAAAATAAAACAACATTGAAGATACAAAATTGCTAATACTATTATTGTTTCATATTGTAACTAGGTCTATAGTGTCTCTCGAACAGTGATATTAAATGTTTAACTTACTGATTATAACTAATTCTTAGTAGATCAAGTGCCAGTCATTTTCCCATACATATAGGCTAGTCCTCTTTCACAGTTCCTTATTATCAGTATTAAAAGTTGTGGGTATGGATAGAATTCATTAATTTATATGATACAATTTTGTAGTGCCCAGCTAGATCAATCAATTTTATTAAGTCTTGGAGATCCACTAAATCAAAATTAGTCTAAGATCTGAGCAAGACATCAAGAGCAGAGTTTGCAGGTTATCCTTTTCAAAAGTATTGTCAGGACAATTCACCCTTCATAGTGCTGTGGGCCAGAGATGTATCGGTGTACCTACAAGAGGCTGTTCGGCTAGGATACCGCTCTGTCGGCACATGAGCTGCCTTGTGTCTGAGTCGGGTTCAAAATACTCTAGTTCCTTCTTGCTGGCGCTACAAACCTCATGATGGGCTGGCAGCCTGTCTGACCACCTCTTTGTCAAGCATGGCAGGCAGGGAAGTACTTCTGATAGACCAGGTGAATTCAGTCTGGGAGATGCTAATTGGTTAACGTGGGCTTAAATAACTAAGAAAGTTCATTTCAAGGGTGGTTTAAGTATATTTATGTGACCTCATTTAAGTGCGTAGATTAAATGACTAGTTTAGGAGCTCTGTTAGTGGAGAAAGGAATCACTCTCTGGAAAGTGGTTCAGAAAGGGATGCTAAGCTAGCTCTGAAATGATCTCCCAAGACCATCCTTTTAACTATAGAGATACTATAGTTTCACAGTTTAAACATTGAAATTATGACTATCACCTGTACGGCCATGTTCTCAAGAGGTAAGAAAGGTTTACAAATGTTAACAAGTGTTTATTTGGGCAGTAAGTGACCGATCTGTTGAGGCATCTAACTTCATTTTGTCTTAGTTTTGAGTGCTAAGGCTTGAAAGCACGAAGGCCTTAGGCTCTCTGAATAATTTTGTAGCTAAATCAGTATTTATGTTTTCAGGGCTTCCATGAAACATAATGCAATTTCTGACTAGTCAGGAATCAAATTACTTGTATACATTCTTTAAACAGACTTGAGTATTACTTATAGAAGTGTTCTTCCTCAACAATTTTTGATTAATTTTCCTTGATGGTTTTAGGAGAGTTTAATTTTCCTGTTCTAAAAGAGTGTATTTAGCATTTTCTGTGTTTTGCAAAGAGCAGAACATTAGCTAGTGTATTCTCTTTGGATGATTCTGTTAGTGCCAAGAGCAGTACACTTGGGGACTGTGTTACTGAATTTAAGATCTAGGGAAATTGAAAACTGCTTTTCTTCAGATGTTAATTTTTTTTTCTTTCTTTCTGCCTGCTTAAAGAACTCCCTGTCTATGATTTTTAGTGAACAAAACAGGATATATTATTAGTCAAGTTTTAGATGATCTTTTAGCCAGAGTGTCACGGTGTTTTAGCATAAATATCAGGTTGTATAAAAAACCTAATGAAAGAAGGGAAACCATTTGCTTCGAGTAGCCTAACAGCGTTGTTCTTTCCTGTGGGGAATGCAAGTCTTTGTATATTTGGATATGGTCAGTTATTTCTAATTTTGTAACTTAACTGTAATGTATGCATTTTAATTTCTCTGACTTGTCATTAATATTTGTACACGCTCCTTTCTACCGTATTTGGCTGCTGCTTTTGCACCTTGATCATGCCCATTCACAGTTGCAGATTTTTGTAAGTAAAAACTTAGATTTCAGTTTCCAGGTGATGAATTTATAGGAAAATCATGTGTGTTCTCAAAGTGTCTAAATATTTCTGATCAAACTCCCTAGCTTTGATAGGGGATGGAAAAGCAACTGTGTCTTGCCGCACCTTTAGTTGTGTCTTATGTAGACATTTAGTTGTGAAATTCTGCTTTAGTTCTTCAGATTCCTTTATGTTTAGGTATAACTTCCTGCTCTAAACCACAATCATGGCTTTCAGAATCCATAGGGTTGCTGAAAGCTTAACTTAGCAGAGAGGTTGTTTAGTTTTGTCTGCCATGTTAATTTAAGAATTTACGCTGTCAATCTTTCAAAGATCTCCCCTGTGGTTGTTAGATTCCAGCTCCTTTCCTCCTTAATGATCTGTGATGATACCATCTCCTTCGACATTTTACCAGTAAGTAGTTAATAGATACCTGTTCTGTATTCTCTAAATCTTTACCCTTTCAATTGTAGATTGAAGAGAAAACTTAAAAGTTTTTTCATTCCTTATTTATATGTTCTACAGTGAAGTTTACAGCACAGCATGTATCAGTTACTTGTCGAAATGTGGTCCCGACATGGCGAGCAGGACCTGAATTTGAGTGGGACATCCCTACAGAATCTCAAGTGATTTACTAATTGAGTCAGTAACAGTCTTTCCCTGAATCAGAAGCATCCTACACTGAGTAACGGCTCGCATAGCAGAAGAGTTTGCTCACAGAAACTATTACAGAACAATTCCCTTTATGGATGCTCTGTTTTGATTAAACAAGGCTTTCCAAAGTGAGGCCTTGCCATGCAACTTGAAATTTTCATAGTGCAGTTTTTAACTGTGACTAGCCTTTGCAGATACTCTTGCTGCTGTGGCATCATCTCTTCAAGCTGCCCTAGCACCAGTAGAAATGCCCTTGATGCTTATTGGTGGCATAACTATCAGTGTGGAGAGCCCTGTAGCTGTGCCATTTCTAAATGCTGAGTTATTTATTTTACTTCGCATAGCAAAAGAAACAATTCCAGGATTTGTTAAAAGGGCCAGTCATTGCTAATACTGGTATGTTATGTAGCCTTAGCTTAAGGTTTCGTCTTTTGAATGGCTCTCTTCGAACCTGAAGATCTGCTCTAGGACAAAAGTCACTTTTGTCTCTCTGTATTTTTAAAGTAAGTGTCCAAGAATGAAGAAAATCATTCCTTCAAGGCAGCTATTCCAGAGTAGGGACTAGGGAGTAGCCCTTGGAGTGTTCCAGGAGGCACTTTCTTTGACTTAAAATGTAAAACAAGCAATGGAAGTTGTCCCTGTACCTTTCCTGAGAGTTAGGATATTAGTCTTGGTGACTTGGATATTTTCTTTAATGTGGTGGCGTGGTTTGTGTGTTGGGTGTTTTGGGTTTTTTTCCAGTTAAATTGAATGCAGTAACCTTAGGTATAAAGTTGTGGTTTAAATGTGTTAAGTTCTGCTCTGGAACAAGGTTAGGGTTTTGCAACTTTTGCAACAAATCTGGGATGAAGGTTTAGAAGCTTCTTTTTGGCTTTAATTCCCTGCCAACATGTCCTCTTTTATCTTGTGACAGGTACTGCATCAAGCCACGATAACAATGTTTTTTAGCATCACTAGGATAATTCTGAATCACCCAGAAATCCATTTCTAAAAATGGCAGGTTCTGCAAGATTTGATGTTGCTTTATACCATGAGCAATATAAACCAGCTTCTTAGGATCTATACCCTCCTTCCGTAGCTCCTGAGTTTTAGTCAAGAATGCCTGATTTAATGAATTCTGTGTGTTACGCGTGGACATCAGGTATTCTTTAGGATGAAAGGGGCTATTTGTAGCTAAGATTGTGTAAGAATTTACATTCTAAGCTCTAGTTCTCGTTACTTTGGGACACCTATGGGAGAGATTTCTAGATTTCTGTCTGAGAAGTATTAAAGGAATAAATGGAAATGAAAGACCGGTTAATTTCTCAAAAGCCAAACACTGTAGCTCTAAGCCTTAATCATTCCGGTTGGCAAAATAAAATTGTATCGTGATTAAATGATCACAAATTATATTTCCAGTAGTGCAGTATATCTTATGAATATTTCGTATGTAAGTGAGTTTCAGAATATCTCCTTAGGAATGAAGAAATTTGTATGGCTAAAGGTATGAAAAATGAGTGATACGGTACTGAAAAATGCAACCAGGTACTTAAACTCTATCTAAACAAATACATATTCAGGGACAAAAGATGTGTGTGCAAACTTAATTTTGGTATTTCCTGACTCTTCTGTTTTTAGCCATGCAACTACTGTCTTTTGATTTTTTTGTTTTTAAGTTAAGGTACAAAAACAATTATTCTATCTATGAATATATCATCTTTATCCATTAATTTCTATTCAGTCTCCTTTAATTATTTAAAAATGCTCTTTGTGGGGAAGCTCCTTGGAATGTTTGTGGCAAATAAGCAAGGCAGTAAGTATTAGTCAAATATGTGGCAGAAATATGTTTAACATGAATTTAAAATGTTAGAACTGTGAAAGATGAGTGTTTTAAGTCATATAAAGAGAACAGCAAGAAAATATAGTCTACAAATATTTCCTGGAAATTTCCAAGTAAACCAAATCTTTCAAATTTCTTTTAGCTCATCAGTAGTTTTTTAACAGTTTGTAGGTTTGGTTGTCTCTATCAGATCACATCCAGTTTGAATTTCTTATGGGATGAGCACAGCAACTGTATTTCTTTGTACCAAAAAATGGGAGCTGGAAGTATTTGGGCAGCACCTCTGAAAACCGTATTTACTGATGGTCACCTGTGTTTTGTGAGAAGAAATTGTATTGAACGTCAGGGTACCTGAAAAAAGCAATGATCAAATAGTAGTTGATATTTGGCTGAAACATTAGACTTCTAATTACAAGTACTAAATCTTATTATTTAACAGAGGATTCTACACATTATTATATTACTCTTGTTTTATGACATCATATCTGTTGTTTAGGATTCTTTGCTGAGTACTTTGGTTTAATATTAGTTGTTTGCAGAGTTTCAATCAGATGTTAAATAGTTCTTTTCGTTGTTGCTGAAGAAATCTATGCTGCTGCAGGTAAAGAAATATCTAGGAGGTTCACTGTCCTCTTGAAATCTGAAGTGGAGTGTATCTGTGTTCAAATTCGTGTTTTAATGAAATAATAAAGGGACAAAGATAGGGACAATAAGTGTCCTATTTGGATATGGTAGCCAGAATTTTTACTTACACATTGGGTAATGTTTGATTTTGTGAAAAAATAGGCAATCAGTCAATTACAATTGCATACGTGTTAGGGAGGGGAGGGAAATTACTCATATGGAATTGGAAAGAAGATGTTTTCAGAAGGGCATAACTGTCACCATTTTTTTTCGTAGATGATGTAAGACTGAGTACTGAAGAAGTTTTCTATTGTCTTATGACTGAACTAAGGTGGGAAAAAAACCCACTTGATAGGCAAGTTGAAGATTGAGAGTTTTACTTGCCCCTTTTTATTTCCATTTCTTTCTTTTACTAAGCCCATACACTGCCTAATTCTCCCAGGACTTGTAAACAAACTTGTAAATTATATGGGCATGTAATTAACCAACACTGCTTTAACGCGTTGTCCAGTGTTACCAGTGTAATCCAGTGCTGTGTTACCAAGGTGCTGTAGCAGCCTATATGAATCCACTCCAAGGGTGAGGTAGAACAACATTTAAACATTGTTTCTTTTTTACGAGTCCTCACAAGGGGGCATATTTTACTGCTGTGTAAGCTATTATTATTCATCTTGTGACAGAGGAGGACTGAGATCTAATGTCTCACGCAGTGGTTCAGCGGAATAGTTGCGATCTGTTAAGCTGCTGGAAGTTGTTTGTGTTTGATCATAACTATTTTTAAATGTTTTTGTTTGGAAGGATCCAAATTGCACTAAGTGAAAGTACTGTTGAAAAGCTTCTCAGGATTTTCTGTGCAATTCCTAAACCTTTCCCCAAAATTATTTTTCATGTTGAACACATACATTGCTATGTATAGTATTATGTAGTTAGTATAAAATACATGAACATTTACCTTCAAATTATATGCAATATGCCTGTTTGCCAAGTGAAACAGAATATATCTTCCTTTAAAGATGAGTGTTGGGTTTGTTTTGTTGGGTTGTTTTTTTGTTACGTGAAAAAGCAAATGAATAAATTCTCAGATTATTTCCCCTTCATAAATGTTAGTGCATTGGGTACACAGCAGATAAGAAACATTTTGGTGTCCTTCTGTTAAAGCACTGACATCAAATACAAAATATATTCTAAGGTGTGATGGACAAACACCTCCTTCCTTCAGGGTAGGAATTAAACCTGTTTACTAGAATGTCTTTATAGGCATTTGGGGCCTTTGAAAACAGACCTTAAATCAGTTGGTGAAAATCCTCAATGTCCAAAGCATGTGGTAATTTGAAAACTTAGAACTGTTTCTCCTCTATAGTCACATGACAAATCATTGACAGTGGTGTAAACACCCCCATCGTGTTCCTGTAACTACTGGAGGCAGCTGCTCAGAAGGCCCAAGTAAGAGTAGCTGTCTTAAATTGATGACTTCAGTTCGTGTCTGCTGAGCATCAAAGACTAAGTTCTTTTCAAACAATTAAATGGAATCCTTTTATTTCTGCAGTTGTACTTCTTCCTCATTAATAGCTCTTATTTCATCTAGGCTTTTGTTCTGTCTTGTTCCTTTTGTCATAAATATTTCTCTTAGCCATCTATGAATAATATATAGGGAAATCATTGAACAAGATAATCTTTTTCTAAATGAAAATAATCTGACCAAGGTCTCTCAAGTATATTTAGTTCTTTTGCTTAATTCTTGAGCTGTTTATTCAGACTTTCCCTTTTAAACAATTGTTCCTAATTTTTAGTGCTATCAGTAATTAATCTTTCCTCCTTTATATATTGTGTTGAGCTGGCACTTAAATCGCTTGTTACATTCATTGGCTGTTAAAGTGCATCACAGAACACTGACTTACATAATCTGCATTCTTTAAAAGAGAGAGGGAAAGAAGGAAGAGTAGGATGATTGTCTTAAATTAGTACTTGATTCAGTCTGCCACGCCGACTTGTCCACTGGCCTTCAGTTAAGAGCGAAGACCAAACCAAAATGATCAGTGGGTAGCTGCAGTAACATCAGTGCAGGAAAATTTTACATGGGAGTATGCATCTCATGATGGATCTGAATTCAGCCTAGAACTGTTTATCAGATACCAAGATCATGCACATTGCATGGTTACAGGAAGTGCGTTGAAGATCATGATCCATTTCCTTTCAGATTATCATCAGCATCTGAAAAGATGCCTCTTCAGTACACACAACCAGTCAGTAGGTGAGTGTTGACAGAGCATGTCTATATAGACATGGTCAGATGGTGTCACATGAGCTTAGCCTGTGAAGCTGTGTTAATTAAGGGCCTTGCAGGGGGACAGCTCTTTTCCTGCAGACAGTTGTATATTAACATGTCTAAAAGGTTGTGGATTGACATTGGTTTATGCCCAACCATTGCCCTGTTCAGGAAAGCAGGAGAAACGTGCAGCTGCATCCATCTCGACATATGGACAAGCCCACAGATCAATAAATCCCCTGGCAGGGATGGAACATACTGTGCTGTAAAGAAACTTATTTTGTGGATGTACAGATGATTTGCTTTGCAGGACTGTGAAATTAGAATAATTTATCAGATGTTAAATGCGCAAAAGATAAAATTATAGTTACATGTGTGCTCTTTAGGATCAGATACCTGTTACTATGAGTTGACTTGCCCCAGCAACGAGTTCAGTATAAATAGATATCCAAGCTTTTGTACTGTAAAGTTGTTCCCAACAGTATGACCTCCCAAACCCTGTTCTGCAAATTATTCTGGAAATCATTTGTTGATTGATTCAAGTCAAGAAATCTCCTGGTTGGTTACTGCAGCATCTTTATAAGAAGTAACCTATGTGTGTAGTGTTTCAAAAGTTGAAAGGACAAAAACATGCCTAAGGCAGGACTGGCATTTGAAGTAAAAGAGCCTGTTGGCGCTTCTGACTATTTCCCGGGTTAGTTTGTTTTTTTCTGACCTGTTCCCTTGTCCCCTTATTTCTAGGAACATGCTAGCTAGTTAATATTATCACTTTTTGAATGAGAAGAAACTTATGCACCAATCTTTTTTTTTTTGTCTGTAAAATTGTTCCTGAGTCTTGTCTTTTCTGCAGTATTTTCTGTGTACTTGTGTATGAATTAAATGAACTTTATTAGCTCTTGTTTTCCATGGAAGTGCACAACACAAGCAGGCAGCAGCATTGCTGTCTTCCCCAGTAATGTATGGCACCTATCCCTTGAGCTCAAGGGCTGCTTCACAAATGCACCTCACTGTGATTTGAAACAACCTACCAAACAGGGGTACAGACATGGAAATGTTTATTTGAGCATTATATTGCCCAAGGAGTTGTTTGTTTGTTTGTTGGGGGGGATATTTGTTAATTTTTTTAGATTTTCCTTCTAATTCAAGTACTTTCAAAAATGCAGATTGCACAGTACATGGAGGTCTCTTTACATGTTTTGTACGGTCTCCCTGGCATCTTCTCTTCTCCAGGCTGAACGATCCCAACTCTCTCAGCCTGTCTTCATAGGAGAGGTGCTCCAGCCCTCTGATCATCTTCGTGGCCCTGCTCTGGACTCACTCCAACAGGTCCATGTCCATTTTACGTTGAGGGCTCCAGAACTGGATGCAGTATTCCAGGTGGGGTCTCACCCTCACTCTCTCTCATATCTAATTTGTATCACGTATAGGTCTCCTGCATTTCATCCTTCAGCCCATATTATAACTGCAGTGTTGTTCCTATCCCGATCCCTGCCTGCCTCCATGCAAAAATACCCATCTCAAATTAATGGCTATATTGTTCAAGAATTAGTTGGTTTGGCATAGGTTGTGGGTTGAAACGCGTATGCTACTGACATGCCTGTAATGCATTGGTGACGTTATCACTGGAGCTAGGATAAATTGGGAGGTCTAAACTCAAGAACAGGTAAGTTAGCATGGTAATTAATTTAGAATTTCTCTTAGAAGTCTTCTGAGCAAATTACAAAGGTCTCTTTTGCCTTAAATAATGTGTCAAAGCAACTCTTTTGTTCTTTTGTTGTGGAAACAGTAGCGTTTTTGAGGTTGTTCTACATCTGTAGACAAGCCTTGTTGACCCCAAGATCAAGAGAACTTACTGCTGTTGAGGCGTGGCTTTTCCTTACCTGTGGTCCCTGGAGATAAATCTCTTGTCAAATAGGAATAGCAGGAATGGTAAAATACTGACCTTAATTACTTACAGAAATGGGAATCCCACATAGTCTATTCTCATTTAGGTTTTTGTGCTGACAGAGCTTAAGAAGATGGGACAATAGAGGATATAGAATTGACTAGTAATCATTTGGAACCATTGTTCTTCCTGATCTGAAGCAAGCAGCTGCCAGCACATCTCTGACACTGTGTCCTTCTCTTTGTTGCTTATTTGTAGCCTCTGCTTTGCTGGCTGTGAAATACAGACAATAACTTTTCATTCACAGAAGTGTGATGTGGTTTAATTATAGTGAATGTTTAAAAACAACTTGAGGGTGAAAAGTGCTGTGTAAGTGCTAAGTGTTATCCTGACAAAGACACAGTAACCAGATAATTAGTCTCAGATGCATCTAGTTATTCCATAAATTACAGATTAATTTCTCTCCTTAAATTAAGAGTTATTGACACATTCAGCTTTTTTCCTAATTGGTTTACATGACCGATTGGATATATTTCAGTAAAATGGCTGGTGAAGGCAAATGTGTTTTCTGCCTAGACATTGCCTTATATGCAACAATTATATATGGATTGGCTACAAATCAGAGCTAAGCACTGCAGTAAGATCAAGAAAATAGAATGAATATTGGGATTTTCTAGGTAGATTTCAAAAGTGTGCTTATTATTGGGAGTCACTCTTGAAGTCACCTTGACTTCACATTTTACCTGAATAAGAGTGAGTAACTTTTGTCTCACATCCTTGTCTTATTGTCTGCATGCCATTCATTACTGGTATGTTTTGTAATTGGATCTTCCTTTGAGCTTACAATCTACTATCTGTCTGATGTTTTGAAAGCTGTAAAATGGAGACATTATGGAGCCCAGGATTCCACACTAACTTGGTTCTTGCTGCCGCTCTTGTGATACAGTTTTGAAACTGTTCAAAGGGGAGGGGTGTAGCATAAAATGACAATGGATCCAAGTTTTCAAGCCTTTTCCCCTCACTTAAAAAGGCCAAACAAAAGTGTTGAGAGCTATAGCTTACTGCTTAGCCATGCCATCCAGTTAAATTCTCAGTTAAAAAAAAACAAAACAACAAACCAACCAAGCAAGCAAACAAACAAACAAAAAAAAACCACTGACAAAAAACCCCCAGCTGGTATTGAAGTCTGCAGTTCTCATGTGAGGGAGGGAAAAAGCCACTCTGCGCTGGAATCTTCCCATACCATATAATCACATCAGTATAAAGATATTCAGGGTAATATTAATTTCTGGTATAATTCCACTGACTTCTTAATCCAATTACACTGAGGATTAATTTGTCCCTCATGGTGTCTGCAAGCACACACGCAAAAAAGCACTAACAACAGTTGGAGAGGTCATGGCCCATTTGTGTATGCTAACGTCTCTGTGCCTGATGTGCACATTTCATCTCTTTATCAGATGCTCTGTTCTCTGACTAAAATTAGAATAAAAACTTGCAGTTAGCAATTTTCAATGCCAGTCTTCTTTTTCCTGGAATTTTGTTTGGTAACATTTTTCTAGAGGATTGGTTCTCATTCCTTCTTTGTCTATCTGTTTCGCTTTTCTTTGTGTCTTTCCACCGAGTTCCCTTTTATCCACCCTCTTACTTCCCCAGGCCTTATCTGACGTGCATGGTTTACAAGTCAAGTATTTTCAGATCTTCTGATCCTGAAAATGTACCTCAGACTGTATGTGTCCCTGTCTGCTCTGTGCATTTTTGCATTCTTGATAAAAATAATAAATGGTCCCGAGTGCTTAATAAAAAAGACAAGTTTATTATTAATTTTAAAATGTCACAGGTATTGAGGGAGAATATATAGGGAAATAAACTACAGAGATTGCTCTCAGTCAGCCTTTTGGGGAGGGGTTGGAAGGAGAGACTTCTTGTGTCCATATGTCATTACTTTCTTTGGAAGACGGTACAAATTTTTAGCTATTCAAATCATGTCCTTCTCCCCCTTTCACATCCTTGCCCCAAAACGAGGACTAGCTGAGGACATTGTTGAGTACTTACTGAGGTCTTGTCAGTAGCCTAGGGGTATGCATATAGTATTCAGCAGCTGGAGCCCAGTGCTGTCATCCCACCTCATCTTTAACGGTGATGTTAATCTTGCAAAATCTCTTCATTTCCCTGCCACGTGCTGAACAGCTTTCCATTTGGATCAAGAAATGTGTGGTACTTGGAGTTTCAGATGGGAAATACCTTCCTTCACCTAATAAAGAATAGCTATGCTATAACACTGTATTGTCACATGACTTAATTCCATCATCAATTTTGTATTTGTGCCACTGTCTAACCAGGCTTGGTTAGCTTAAAGTTGTAGGGACTTTTCTTTGCTAAAACCCTATAAGCATTAAGTATGCAAGGGAGAAAATGCTGTACTGCTTTCAGGACACAAACATTCCCCTCTGCATTGACAGCAAAATATGCTTGGCATGCAGTAACTTTCAGTGCTCCCTGAAATAAGAGCACTTAGAAGACACAGTCTGGCCACAAGACTGCAGAGTTCAGTCATTAACACAGTGAAATGACAACGTGAATGTTAGGTCCTGATTACTAAGGCACTTCTGACCACTAATTCTTTTTAGATCTTAAACCGTTTTGCTCTTTTAAATATATCACATTGTGTTCTCTTACAGATCTTTATTCTTGTCAGCATCTCATGTTCTGTTTTCTTGTGAACTTTAAGTTGTAGAACCTGTTGTGATAAGTGTATTTCAAAATAAGGAAAAGTGTATCACCTGTGTTTTATGCATATCTGATACGCATGTTTTCTTACCGTTACTTAATCAAATTCCAGGTAGGATCAATTTATGGAGTATTCAGGCTCAGCCTGTCTTCCTGTCAGACCCCATCAGCAATACCCAGTGTGGACTATGGCAATTCACTTCCTTTGATAAAGTCAGGTCACTTTTTAATTGCTCTTACCAGGTTATCTTGTAACTTTTAACTCTGAGAAAACACTATTTGCAATTGGTTTGCACATCAAGAGAAAGAATCCTTCAAGCTAAGAGCTTGCTCTGTTATCTTTCAAGGGTGTGCTTGATTGTCAATGGTTGGGAAGTTGTGTTGCCCTCATTCAGAGGCTGCCTTTAGCTCAAGCCTTATAGCCGTAGAAAAAACATTCCATCATCCCCAAAACAAAATAGGCTGTGGTTCTGATACTGTAATCGATAAACCACTGTGGTTTGTTATGTCAGTGTAAGTGCTTGGCAGCTGGTCCACAAAACTATGTCAGAGATGATTAACATAAAAGACTTGATTATCCTGTCAGTGATAAGGACACATGGTGATGAGTGGAAAAATTTGTAAGATGGTAAATGTTGCTTGTCGAGAAGTTTTGGGGAAGTAGAGTTGGAGTGATGCAGTCAAAATGGAAACTGTAAGAATAAAGTCCTGTCACAGACAAGTCGATTAAAATTACAAATGCTGGAGTATAATAACATCTCTGTCGCTGTGTCATTCAGCCTGTGTTTAGCCATGCCTTCTGCATATCTATCTGTTGGCAAATCTAAAGGCAGAAAGTCAAGGTAATTAGAACTAATCTTGATGATTTGCAAAACATTGTTTGTTCCTTTTAACTGCACTCAGTAAGATAAGAGTGGCTGGATCTTTCGTTTGAGCTCCTGAATTTGTTGTTTGTCATGATTATTGTCTGTGTTCTGCTTGACAGTTGAAGGCAATGGAGGTTTTTGCAAAGCGTAATGTGCAGAACTGGATTCTTGTTTATGTTCGGAGAGGGTTGTTTTGTTAGCAGGAATTTGTGAAGAGTTTTGACAGGCGATGCGGGGACATTGAGCAGGGTTTCAGACCAGTTCAGTGAAATTTGAACTGTTACGTTATTGAGATGGGCATTCCAAGGACCTAAGCAGGAAGTCTGTGTTGTCTCACAGGATGTTTTTACCCATGTCACACAGTTCTCCAGAGCTGTGCACAGTCCATGGAGTCTGACAGCAGGGCTGAATTCAGGACTTTGTGAATGTGCCCATCAGAAAGCTGGGATGGGGTTGTTCAGATTTTTGCAGTTCTTCCATTGGTCACGTGACTTCTAAAGCTGCAAAACCCCAATTTTTATATTCTTGAGGTTATCAGGAGCACTTGCTTTTTTGTTACGTACCAAAGTCCTGTCTTTTTCTGTCTGGGTAGTATCAACTCTTAGTGTGGAATCTACTGAGGCTGTATACTATTTTCTACAAAGTATTTTGCTGTATCTGTAGGCCAGGAGTTTCAGTGATGTAATTAAAGCACATAACTGTCTTTCTATGCCAATGCTGAATGTCACCATGCATTTTGTTTGGGTTTTGTTACTGGCTAATTTAAATATTAGAGAATAAGTTGTGAAATAAAGTAGTGTACCTGCCTTAGGGAAGGAAACTTGAATAGTGGTGCTCAGTAGGTACTGCAGATTCTTAAATGGTAGTAGGATGTGTGAAAATAATGAAGAATGTTTAAACACACTATGTTATGTCACTGCAGTAATAGCAGTAATGTCTAATCTTGAATTACATATGAAGGACGATGCGGTATTAGCATCTTTTATAGCACAAATTCTCTTAGTTCTAGAGTTGTCCAACAGAAACTTTCCCCTCCCGCCCCTCAGCGAATAATAAAAAGAAAAATGCAAGCCTTCAACAACTGTTTCACCACTCTTGTGAGGAAATGTGTTGGTGTAACTATGCTGCATTTCTCTATAGTTGTACTAATCTAATTCCCCATGTGGAGGAATAAGGGCAAAGACTGCAGTACCAAGGATATGCTGATGTAGCTGTGTAGCACAGTTTATTTCAACAGATGGAATTCCTTCCCCACTACAGCTGAAACCACCGTGCTGAATAGTACATACTCCACTGGTAAAAGATACCTTTGCTGACCTGAATTTGTTTTCACTGGAGTGGTTGATTAGAAGTATTTTTCTTTTTCATCATGCTTCTAGTAGGCATAGTTAGGTTGCAAAACCATTGAGAACTGATTTAAAAATGCATAGTTTATACTAGTTTGAAAAACATAGAAACTAAACCACAATAGAGGTACTTCATTCTGAAAAGGAAGGACATATTAATGACTGCTTTTTTTGTAAAATTATGGGATTCCTCTTTTCAGGTTCAACCTAACTAATGGAATAAAAAGAGAGGGAAAACTGTTAGGAAAAAAAAATGAACTGTACCATGTAATTCTCTTTATTGTGGGGGAAAGATTGGGAGTGATTTAAAACTGCAACACTGCTTCCAAGAAATCTGCACTTCTTACAAGGTTCAGTCTTTGTGTTTTTGAGGTTTGCAGCCTACGTAGCTAATGTTGGAGCATCACTGGGATTTAGTATTATTTCCGCCCCCCTGTCATTGATTACTGTGTCAGTTAGATGCTATGTTTACTGAGTGTTCCATCACCAGTTCTTGTACTTCAGTCTAGTATATGTCTGGGGATGGTCAGTTTGTTCTGCTTTGGCATCCATTCAAATGACAAAAATGTTCTGAAATGCAACTTGAATATCATGAGGTATCCTGTCAAGTGACACATTTCTGTAGTAAATAAGGCATGGTGAATCATACAATGCAGTGCAAGGGTCTGTGTCTTGAAAGGATTAACAGAATTAAATCACACTATCTCTTAATGACAATGGAGAAGTTGTAGTTAGGATTCTGCATAAAAGCTAAAGCAGCCAAATGTCTTAGCATTGCAGGGGAAGGAACAGAAGGAAGGAGAAATTCTTTTATCCTCTCTGAGATGAAGAATCAAAGATGTAAAAATCAGTATTGTTTAAAATTCTATAACTGGAATATAATCAATTATCACAAAGCATCCTACATACCTTTGAGGAAGATGCATTTAAGAGCAACTTCTGATTTGATAACATTTTTGTTATAGCATGATTGATATAGTTAATTCAGTTGCCTTGTGCTATCAAATTACTTTCACTGAGGGTCTCTTGAAAAAAAGACAGATAGTTACAGGTTTTTTAGGTTAAGTGTCTAAATTACTGATGGCTCCAGAAGAAAAACTATTTATCTAAACTTTAGCATTATTCTGAGTAACTTCTTTTTTCCCAAAGAGATGCCCTCACGCAAAAAGTTAGGAAGTTCTGAGGGTCCTTAAAGTGAGTAAAGGCAGCAATCATTTGGCATTGATGTGCTTAGCTGATGAGGTGCTGTGATCAAATTGTACACAGGTAAAATTCTGCTCCTTTAGGATTTGCATACTAAGTTTTTTCCAAACCAAAATCCAATCCATTACTTCTTTTTCAATAGAAATGTTGTCCTAGAGATTGCATGTCTCACTAACTGCATAATCATAAGTAGTTTATTAGACTTTAATATTGTAGCATTTTTTATATTTTTAATAATCCAACTTTTTTGTCATAAATTTGTGTGTTTGTTTGCTTGGTTTTGAGTATTACATTCCTTGATCTCTGCTCAGGCAAAATTCCCATCGATTTCAACAGGAGTTTGCCTGGCAAAGAACCAAGCAAGTATGCAGTAAAGCCCTTGGAATTTTGCCCAATGTTTTTTACCTGGCAGTGTCCCTTTATGCATATTTCATAACCTGGCCTACTGTACTTGCAGGCATGGAACAGACTCATGTATGAAGTATGAAAGTTTTAAATGCTTGTGTAAGCCAGTCTATTAAAACAAAGTAGTATTTTATAGTTCAAAACAGCGATGTCTATTTTAATACATTGTAATTGGGGAAGTTTGATGCTACTTCTCTGTTTTTCATCATGGATTCATATATATGTATGAATGAGTTTCTTAAATTTTTATCTCTGTGGTACAGTGAAACTTTTGTAATTGTAATGTTTTCTTCCTCTATGCCATAAATTTAATATAAAAGGGATTCATGATACTCATGGTTTTCCCTCAGAATAAAATCAAATTGGCTGATTGATGCAAGCTTGGACCAGTGATAGACCAGATAAATACTGCTTCTGCATTCAGATTGGAGGGCAGAAATTCTTTGTCACATCAGGAGAGAGACTGTAGTTATGATTTGACTATAGTTTTGCTTTTTCTACACCAATCTCAATTTTATTCTAATTTCTGAAGTCACCCAGGGTGAGTCAGATCTGGTCAAGCCAAGATAAACTCTTGAATTGTTCCCAAATGATGGAAAAAATGAGTCAATTCAGAGAGCTAAGCAAGTAGAGACAGTCATTTTAGGCATAAAGCAGCCACAAAGCTTTGTATGGTTCAATGGGAGAGAAGGTACACCCAGCGAATCGAGGTTGAATATAACTGGATTTCAGGGCTCTTCTGTTAGCAGAGCTGGTGAATGGCCAGAAGAGAGGTACGAGAGCTATGAATGGGGAGAAAAAATGGATTGATACTTATGTTGTGTGATTGGTTTTGGATTAGTGTAAAGGAATACACACAGAAGGGAATAGGTTTGAGCTGCGGCTTGGACTTGAACATTCTTTTGATGGCAGACTAGGATAATTAACAACATGGAAATAGGCAGTGGACTTAAAACTCTGAAGGCAGGTGATGAGGCTGTGACACATCTTACACAGCGAGAACACAATTCCTTGCATTCATTAGCATTTCTGTTGCAAGCTGTATTGGCCTAGGTGCATGTATTGCAATTGATAACTGCTTTCTCAATAGTTCTGGGAAAACCTGTCCTACTGTCATATACCACAGACAATAGTTACTATTTTGCACAGACTCCTGTTAGCTGTGGGAAAACTTCTCATGCAGAGTCCTAGAAAACAGGAGAACTTGTTATAACACAGTAACACATCAAAATTTATGTTTAAATATTCTTTTTTTTTGATAGTAGTGCTTCCCACTGTTCATGATCATAGGCAAAATACAAGTGCGTATGCTGAGTCAGGAATCAAGAAGAACTACTATAATATAGAGTTGGCTCTGAGAGTATGGTTACAAAGTTAGGTGAAAATTTCTTATATAAAGGCAGGATCTCAATGATAGTTTTAATTTGCAGTCAGGTATGTACCAAGACAAAATCCTTTGCTTTTAGCTCTTTTCTCCTCATTTGTAGCCTATTGCTGCTACCTCATTACTACACTGTTCTTTGCTAGTGCAGTAAATCTGGAGACCTAATGGTGCACAAGCCCCTTTGAGGACGGCACTGACTTTTAAAATATTCATTTCTATGCGGATCAGGGATATCCCAGTCTGGCTGTAATCAGAGGAAGAAGGAAGGAGACAAATAATCACTGAACATGACTGTTTAGGGAGCAATTTCTGTCAAAAAAACAATCAGCAGCAAAGGGTGGATATGAGCTGGCCTTGCACCCCCAAGCACAAGTAAGAGTGATGTGGGCTTGTTTGATAGCCATAATAGTATAATTGCTTCTTTCTATTCCTTCATCCTCTAGCCAGCTGCTTCTCCTTCACTCTGCTGAAATGCCTGTTGTTTCTCTCTGCTAGCTGCTGAGCAATGTAGGGCTAGTGAAAGGTGCCATACTGACAGCAGTTGGATCTGCACGTCTTTGTTTATACCCAGAGTGCAGGTATATCACAAGCCCTGACAGTGTCCCTTGCTATACTGATGAGACACAGCCCTGACCTGCAAGGACAAATCACAAACCAGAGGATCTTTCAGGGCAGTTCTGTTCTTGGTTATTCTTTTGTTTGTCAAAATGGTGCCAGCCAGTGGTAGTGAATTGTGTGTTCTGGAACAGCAGTACAACTCTGCTTCCAGCCAGTGATCCAGACAGAGATCAGCTCATAGACTGAGTTATTCCAAATGGAATAGACCTTTGTGCTATGAAATCAGTTTGCAGCAAGTCTCCAGTCACTGCAAGTTGAACTAACTACCAAATTTATCTCACCAAGGCTTAATGAACAGTCATCAGGTAGTAATGATCCTACCAATCTTGATTTAAATGTAAGTTATAGCAGGGGTTGGATTCCATGTCCCTAGAGTAATTTCTTGTGCCATCCAAACCTCATCAAAGTGTCGTGGTGAAAATGATTTAAGCTAACATGTTGTACTGCATGTTGGCAAGCAGCTAAGGGAACCCATGTATCAATTACTGTGGCTCAGTGGTAACGTGTTAACACACAGTAACTTCTTTGTGTGCCTCAGTCATGTGTTTTATTCAGACAGATGCATAACTCTAGGTGCTTTTTTTTTTTTTTTTTAAATATCAGGATAACAACACTAGCAAGGGTGTGTCCATCAATGCCACCTTCAGGGGGTAAACTCTAGATTACTTTTTTTGAAGAGAGATATTTAAACATTCATTATGATAATGAAGGAAAAAACAATGAAACAAGAACTAAAAACTCGTATCTGACCCTGTGTGAAAAAATAATACAGAGGCCACAGCAACTCCAGAGCTGGCTCAGCCAAGCAATGTCACATAAAGCTCTCTTCCTCTTTAATTTTTTATTTGGATCATGTCTGTATGTAGGTCACAATGTCTTAAAAGAGAAGGCACTGACCCGACAGAACCAAACCTTTGAAAAAATACCATTATTGTAGGAGAAGGATTCTTTCTCAAACAGAAGGCTGAAAATTAGTACTGAAAGGATTTCAGTGTTGACTGCTATTTCAGTTAGTTGTGATTCCAGTTACCAGTGACTGAGCAGAGGGGGGACCTGCAGTGGTTGTGTTCTCGGCTTGCCTGTCTCCTGCATGTAAGCTTATCCAGTGCACAGCAGCAAGATGCTATGAAGCTGGTTCAAACCATTTCTCTTCCTGACTTTTTGTGATGACCCTCTAGCCTTGGTCATCCTTCCTCAGGATCTTGCCTTCCTTCCGTCCCTAATTACAGGGTCTGGACAAAAACCTCTCCTGCTGCTTCCACCCTTGTGAACATCACTCTGGCCAATAGCGACTCTAGAGATTTTATGCGTCTCTGCAAGAATTACTCCTTTATGCAGGGACCTACATAGTCCATACATTTTTTTCCGAGCAAACAACTTTTCAGTTTTGAGGAGCCTGAAGAGGGGAGGGAAAGCAGATCTTCTGTCTAGCCCTCTGGTCATCCTTTGTGCAAGCACAAGAATAGCAGCATGTAACAATAATCTAATAAGCATTTCTTCTAGGAGAGGAAGCTGGGGGCAGTGATGCAGCTGTGAAGAGTTAGGGCACAGAAGGTCTAAATGCCTCTGGCCAAAGAGCTCTTAGTGACCCTTGGGTTACAAATAGTAATGCTGTGTGGCAAAAGTGCAGATAAACCCCACAAAAACAATGTATAAACTGGGCCTAAGAGTAGAAATCACTTGTAGAAAAGCTATATAGAAATGCAGATTGATGTTTTTGAAATCAACAGTGGAAACCAATAGATTCCCCTTGGCTTTACAATCCATAATATGCACCCAGATCTTGTATCATGGTCCACACATGTGTGATTAGCAAAATTTAGTATTTTTTTTTCTATACCTGTCCCTGGAGATAGCAATAACTTTAAGGCATTGTGCAGCAGTAGAGGTGTATTTTTATAGTGAATCATCTTTTCACAAAGATTGGGACTTTTGAGACACGTATGTTCTCAGAGGATGATGTTCCTCTGCAGAAAAACATTTTTTTATTTTGAACAAGAGTGGTCTTTTTGATACATTTTTAAGATTTCCAATATTTTTTTGAATTTTCTGCAATATTTTCAAAACATTATGTTGATTTTATCGTCTCCCCAAATTACTATTATAAAGCCATTATTTAATCACTACATTTCTCAAACTAGGACATAAGCTAAGAGTTTTGGTAAACTAACTTTGTCAAAGTTCATTTGCATAGTAGTAAACGAAAAAAAGCAAGGGGATAAACACTATTTTGAATCCCTGGTAAAGGAATTAACTTTATGAGTGGCTTAGAACATTTGAAAATGTTTTAAAATATTTGGGCCAAGTATAAGTTTTGAGAGAGATGGGGCAAAGAAGTGGAATCTGTTTCATGCTTGTATTTTCCTACCATGTTGTAAGTTTCATTAGTGGATAAAGGACATTTTTCATTTGGCTGAGTGGCCAAGGTAGAAATGGTTGATTATATTGTCAGAGACTCATAATTTAGGTTGGAAGGGACCTCCAGAGGTCATCTAGTCTGACCCCCCCCCACTCGTAACATGTCTAGTTTAAAGGCATGATGTTTAGATGGTCAGTGCCATCTCTACTTGAGTCTTGACCAGTGCCAAGGATGGAGATCCCGCTACCTCTTCCAGTATTTCACCAGCCTTATGGTTTAAAAAAAATAATCATAATAGCTAATAGAACTTCTCATATTCCCAGTTGTGTCTGTTCTTCCTCCTCTTATCGCCATGCTTCTGAGAAGAGTCTGACTCCATCTTCTCTCTTTCCTCCAGTGAGGTAGTTGTAGAATGCAATAAGGTCTCCCCTTTCTCTTCATTTCTCCAAGCTGAAAAGACCCAGTTCTTTCATCCTCTCCTCATACATCATACCCTTAAGTACTAGCATTTCCATAGGTGGCAAGAGGAAAGTTAGGCATAAAAATGTAGGCAAACCAGAGATTTAACCGTCTAAGTGTAGCTTTAGTTGCTGTTAACTATGAAGTGTTTTATTGCTGATTCCAGTATTGCTTAGTGGGAGACCTGCTCCCATTCTGTGTCAGCTTTGTTTTTTCCATATGTTAGTCTTCTTTCCTATCTTCTTTTCTCTGTTTGAGTATTTTTTTCTCCTATCCCGTCTGCCCAAAATGAAAGTATTGAAATAGTTTATATCAGTATGTAAAGCATCACAGACTTGCATAAGCCTAACATTCAAAGGAGATGAATAGAGGAGGATAAATGATATTCGTTTCTCTTCAAACAATTGTCTTGGCCTGCCTGTTTTACAGGCTCTAGAATGCATCAAGATAGTGGTTTATAACCAGTATACCCTTGAAGACTACCCCATATTCACAACAGATCACAACAGAAACTCAACAATTGTAAGAGAAGGTTAGAGCTAATTTTCAGATGTGCTAAGCAGTAGTGGACCCACACACATCACTCTCTGACCTTGAGAAAAGTACTAGCTCAATTCCTCTGGCCTCTGCAACATATTATTTGTAAAGGATATTGACAGCTTCAAGAGAAAAGTGTACTACAACTGTAAAGAATTAGTAATTAATAATCACAAAGGGCTGAAGAAATTTATATTTCAACCCTTGGAGACAGACCTTGCAGTTCAAATCAATATTAGAATGTCCTCATCACACTTTCTGCGTTAGCAAGTTGAGAGAGATTTTTATGATAAAGCCGCATCTTGCCATCATCCTGTCTTTGCATGCAGGAGTCATTATCATGGCTTATTCTGAATGAAGAATTCTGCATTCTACCAAGAAGCAAAATGAAAAAAAAACCAAGCACAATGGAAAAAAACAAGCACAATGAAAGCAAAAGGCAGCCCACCTTGAACCAAGGCAACATTGTGTTGCAAGGACGTCCTTAGCAACCTGAAGCCAGACAGAGCCCCTTTGTGTTAACAGAGAGTAAACTCAAGCAGAGATGATAGTGGCTTGTTTACAGGATCTCATCAGGTGCTTCTAGCAAAAAAAGAGCTTTGAAGGTTGATGGAAGGATTGCTGTTAAACAAGCACAGTATAGCATTTTCAATCAATATATTTAATAGTCTGCCTATATCTCGAATTTTGTAAATGCCACAAAAATTCCAGTATCATGCAGGAAGAGCTTAAGTATTTTAGTTTCTTTAAATCTCCTGTCTTTTAGGACACAAGCTGCAACTAGCTTTATAAGCCACAGATTTTGGCACAGAAGTCCATCTGTGGCATAATTGAACATTTTATTCAGTGGAGAAGCAGAATTAAAGCTCTATCACTAGATGGCAGTATGGCTTATGACACAGATGCCTCTACCTGATTGTCAGTCTTCTCTGAAAGGCCGTGCCTACTCTGGAGAAACATTGACAGAAATTCAGACTGCTTCTAGAACCACGTCAGCATGCTCACCAAGGGAGTCACAAGGATAGTCCTGGGCACTAGAATCCTGCATTAACGGTGGATGCAATTGGTTTTTAAAATTTATGCAAATCTTGTCAAGGCATTTTCTCGCTGAGCAACCAGAATATTGGAAAGTTGACACCCTACCCAGTCACTGAACTAAACATCTAAATTTTTAAGCATCCTGAGAATGACAAGTGATCTGTATATGATACCAAACTGAGCCATTCAGAAATGCAAGTTTAGGTGAAAAATTAAGTTTAAAAAATAAACAATTGCAACTGTTTAGTGTTTTTGTTCCCTGCTGCTTTCCCATCATTTAGGAGGGAGACAACTGTTTGGTACTTTGAAGTAAAGAAACTTCCAAGTGGAAGTTCAGATTTTGAAGTGTTTTCCAGATTTTCCTTCTGATTCTGGAAGGAAAGCTTTAAGAGAAGTAAGGCTTATTGCAGCCATTATAAAATCCCAGCTGTTAACAACATAGTCTCATTTTCCCAGTTTTCCATCAGTGTCGTTTGATTAATAACAACAAATTTATTGCTGACCAACTCAAATAAATAAAACCACTGAAGAGGGACACTACAGGCTAGATGTAATAACAGCAGTTAATAGAACAAGCAGATGCAAAGATCTGCTTGCTTTGGAGATCGTTACGAAATGGCATGTGAGATGTATGTATTTTCTCTGCTACAAAAGTGTATCTATTTCTACTGTTAAATGTATCTAAGGAAATATAAACAATTTCAGAGTGTTGTAAAATACGCAGTGAGATGTTACTGTGAATCATACACACCAGAGCATAGCTGAAGCCCAAAAACATAACATATATGCAAAGAAAACTGGCTTTTCTCGTATTTTAAGAAAGGAAATGCATCTTTCTCTGCTTCACACATTTTCAAACTCTTTCTGTTCTTACACAATGAACCTGCATTGGTATTTTCAGTGTGACATGTTATAAACACTGCACTAACATAAGAAAAAATCACTCAAATACCGGTTTCTCATGTCTGCCTTTGAGATTCTTTAAGACAAAATCTTTGTTTGCTTGGCTTACTGGGGTAGCAAATAGCTTATCGCCATCACCAGATAGCTGTCTGTTCCATCCTCTTCTGCTCAGGTGAGCTGCAGGAGAAAAGAATAGAGGAAAAGCTTGAGAGAGTGAAGGAGATGGGAGGGAACTAGTAAACATGATTTTAAAATATAAGAAAAAGTCAACTGCAAAACAGATGTGCCTTAAAAAAAAAAAAGGTTGTATCTAAATGTAATGTTCCCTTTAACAAAGATTCAGGAATAACTGCTGAAGGGATTCTGTGGAACAGCAGAATTTAACTATGCATGGGGTTTATGTGCACAAATAAAGCAGCAGGCTTTACAAGTGCAGTACATGAAGGTTAACGCACTTAAGGAGAATCGGTGGAGATTCAGGGCCATGTGCTGGAGAAACCATTATATCTAAAAGATGGAGGGGTGTCTATTGTTTTAACAGACAGCAGTGAATCAGGATTTCTGGCTATCAGTCCCATCTCTTATGACCTGGGGCAAACTACATAATCTGTATTTAAAATACAGTACTATTGCTTTAATCATGGGAGCACTGGGGAGCAGCAGTCTGGAAAGCAGGATGCATAATAAAGTATGCTGTGTTTATTCCATGCATGCTGAACTCTGAGTAACCCTTGCAGGAGAAGGAGTTCCCCTGGCAGGCCAAGTGGGGAATTTGGCCTTTCTTTAGCTCTGCAGCTTTGTGTATTTGCTTCAGTAACCATTGATAATCCAGATACAGAGATGTTGATGTTACAGAAGTAAAGATGCACAAAAATGAGGAGGTTGTGAAATTGCAGTATCTTAAGAAAAAAAATAAATAACTTTTATATCTTCCATGTTGGAAATAAGAAAAAGTTGTGTTGGCATTTTCAGTAGAATCAGTCTGTTTCAAAATCAAAAGATGTATTTCAATTTATTGGAATGACCTAGAAAGTTTTCTTTTGAGACATACAAAACATGTATCTGTGTTTCTAAATGGGGAATTGTCTTAGTGAAGCTGAAAGTTAACCCATTGCTCAGCACCCATTCCTACCCTGCTTTTTTTATCATATATATCATGGAACAAACTCTGCAATATATTGAAGAAAATGCTCTGAGTATCCCAAACCAGAGGGAAAAGGTGAAGGGAATAGGACTGCTCTCAAGGTACAGTTATTACAAGTCACTTGTATATAATGCATTCATGGATTTGAAAACAATCATTTCAGATGTTTTAAAAATGTGTTTGTTTTAAAGCAAAGAAAAAATAAATATTTGTGGTTTTTTCCAGTATTAACTGTGATTAAAAAAAATCCAGAAGCAGCGTGGTATGTAAAAATATTATTCCAACAAAAAATATAAACTTTTTTATATGTAAGCTATGTATGAGCTGGTATGTTGAACAGAGATAACGTAATTCAGCATCTACACTGGAAGTTAGAAATATTTTCTAAGGAGGCAGCTCTAGCTATACATTTGATAAAACTAGGTTGGCCATGGATATGGGAACAGTTTAGACTAGACATAGTGCTGGGGTTATTTGAGACCCTTACATGTCTCTCTGGATTACTGTCACTCTCAGCACATTGGTTCCTTAAAATAAAGGAAAAACAAGAAAAAGACAGAAGCCTAATGTCTGTTACTCCTTGAAACAGTACTTAAAACTAAAGAGTTTTTCTTTAAACAGAATAAGGTAGAAGCACAGACAAATGGAAAAATCCTGTCTCTGTGCTTTAAAATGTGGTCATTTCTTTTAAATGACTCCTTACCAAGGTGAAGAAATCTTTTGTATTAAATAAATATGTTCTGCAAAATCCTGAAAACCTTCAGTTCCTCTTAGATTCTCAATTCATACAACAAAATACATTGTCTTACAAGACTAAATAATAGTCTTTTATTAAGTAGATAATGTTTTTTGTTAGAAGCCCATCATTTCCTTCCTTATTATCCATGGGCTACACACCAGTAGCCTATGTTTAATAAGCCAATAATGTGAGTAAAATTGAGAAAGGCAAATAATTTATCATATCCTTTTTTTAAAGAACCTTCCATTTTCAATGTTCCTTATATTATATCCCTGTAGACTTTGAAAAACTCTCTTCTGTATAGCAGATAGCACTTAAAAGCTGATTTATTGTTTTATAACATGATTTGTTTGGGAAGAAAGAGAGCAGCTCTTAGTAGAATTCCTACAGAAAAACAAGTTAAAACACGGTGTTACGTATTGTTCTTTGTTGACTTCAGTAAACTTAGTTAAAGGCAAGTTCTGTGCAGCATTTCTCCCGGAAAGCCTAAATCAACATTATGTACATTAAATCATCAGTTGCTTAGTGTCTTAGGTGGAGCAAAATGTTCTATGATTGTTACAGTGGAGTGAATACTGCCTGCTAGCGTGCAGTCGTAGGGCACTGCAGAAGAGGTATGTGAAAAATAGGAATAACTGTAAAATATGCAAGTCAGTTCAGTGCATATGAAAATGCAGGCTCTAGGGATGGTTTCAGCAAGTTGTCCAGCTATCCTGAGAGGCCTGCTGCCACCAGAGTCCATGCAAAACTCCAGTTTATGCTGTAGAAGCAGGGTAAATTCCTGAAACTGTGAGTCCTGGCTTTATTCCATGTTCATCCTGCTGCCTTCTAAGCCTAATTTGAATGAATTACTGTACAAATTTTGTAGGTAACTGTAGCTATAGAGAGGAGGCTTTCAGAGCATGATACCTTCCAAATACATTGTGGCTAAGAAAGAATTTGATTTTTTTTTTTTCTTAGTGGTTGTGCTGGCGTGTGGTGGTGACAGCCTATTGCATTCAGTTACCCTCCCTGCTGTCAGTTCCCACTAGTTTTAAATGTGGGTACAGTGCATATTCATTTTATCTTGGTACATAGCTTTTTTCCCCTCCTTTTGGTGATGACTGAGGATTGCTTAGAAGACCACAGCCACATGATGGAAGTGTCCAAATTGGACTAGAATACCTTGAAGATAAGCTCCCATTTCGAACTATGTTGTCCTGATGTGTCAGCAAGTACAATCACATAGATATTATCAAGTAATAAAATCTTTACAACACATCACATGAACTATGTAGATAAAGGGGAGATGACTATTGGTTTTTGGTCAGAAAAGTCCAAAAGAATAGTTGTAATGATTCACGTCTTGAAGGTTGTCAGTTACTAATTTTATTAGAACTATAAACGGAGAATGGCTTGAGAGCAGCCCTGAGGAGAAGGACTTGGGGGTGCTGGTGGATGAGAAGCTCAACATGAGCCAGCAATGCGCTCACAGCCCAGAAAGCCAACCGTATCCTGGGCTGCATCCAAAGCAGCGTGGCCAGCAGGGCGAGGGAGGTGATTTGGCCCCTCTGCTCCACTCTCATGAGACCCCACCTGGAGTACTGC
>RSEF01000013.1:8070899-8179224 GCA_003993805.1 Himantopus leucocephalus | reverse complement strand
GTGTTCAAGGCCAGGCTGGACGGGGCTTTGAGCAACCTGGTGTGGTGGGAGGTGTCCCTACCCGTGGCGGGGGGCTGGAATTAGATGATCTTTGAGGTCCCATCCAACCTACATCATTCTATGATTCTGTAGTTACTTTCTATTAGGGACTTCTAGTGTAAATATATGGAACAGAGAAAGATATAGAGGTAGTATATTTAACTCAGTTTGCTTTTACCAGAAGACTGTACATATAAGGTTGAATTACATCTTTCATTTTACCAACCTTTTAAAAATTGTCTGTATTAGACTAAAACCATTGAGGTTCAAAATGTTGCATAGTGGCTTTTAATCCAAAGGTGGTATTGCAAAGAAATCTTGAGGGTTTTGTGTGAGCCTAATTGAGTAGCCAAAATCAGTTTTACTGTGTATTTTCAGATTACATGAATCAAAACTGGCATAACAAAAAATCTTCAAGTCTTCTGTTGTAGTCATTACTAAAACTCAAAAAATCCCATTTCGGCTATCAGTCCCAGTTACCATTGAATTGGATGCAATTGATAATATTTGGTATAAATTAAAGGGAAAAATACTGAAGCAAAAAAAGAACAATTAGATTAACAAGAAGTTGCTGTTATCAGTTGTACTGTAAAACCAAAACATTTTAATATGTCTGTTAATAATCTTAGTTTAAAAGGTGGGGAGTGTACCAGTGAAACTTGTTGTTGAGCTGGAAAATGTTATAGGTCCCAGTGACCTCTGTTCCAAAAAGGTTATCTGAAATTGGAGTAAGTGCAGAGGAATACATAGATGATAAGAGGAAGAAAGTCTGTCATTGTAGAAGTGTCTAAAAGAGTTCAGCATGCTTTAGCCCAACTTATTTACTCTGACAAAAAAGAGGATGTAGTTGTTTTCTAAAGGACTTTGGGGTAGACTCAGAGAAAGACGTTCTGCTTAAGAGAAGGGGCAGTGCTGGCACAAGTACAAACAGGCTTAGAATAATTATGCACTGATTTAAACTAGAAATTAAAAGAAGATTCTTACATACCAGGGAGTAAACTGCCTGCTACAGTAACAAAGACAAGAAATTGCATAGAGTGCTATCCATTTTAGAAGAGACTGAAATGATAACAGAGATGTCCCTCCCAATTCTTTGTTTTGGTGCTTCTGAGTCCAGGAGTGCTGGTTTGGTTTACTTGGGTGTTGAACTCTGGAGAGACAATACAAAATGATGAGTTCAGAGAATGTGCACTAAGCCTTCAGCTGGCAGGAAATTTGTTCAGTGAACCTGAACTAGGCACACATCACTGGCTCAGTTAGCATGAGTGTATTTCTGCTTTTCCTCTCCAGAGCCTTGTTTCCAATTATCAGTTTGGAATTCTTTATTCTTTTAATACAGATCATAAAGTATAACTCAGACCATGATTACAGTGAGCATTTTTCAGTGGCATAGCCACCGTGTGCTGATATTCCACCAGCTGCTTGTTCCCTTTTCCATGCCAGTACTTCCATTATGCCAGTGCAGCTGTTTGTGTGATCATGCAAAGAACTGGATCAGAGCACTGATCCATCTGAAAAATACCTTTTTATTTTATCTTTGGTATTTTTAATTCAAATCAGACCCTCGGTCTGGTTGCTACACTGCTGCGTAAACGGTTGTACCAGCGTAAGGCAGGAGGTGGCTCCAGAACAGCTAGGAATCACTTGAGCAATTAAAGCAGCACTGTCATATCCTGAGGCTGCTCTCCATCCCTCTGTGGTTTGCAGTCACCACTAGGCCAATGGAAGGGCTATATGTTGTTGATGATGGTGCCATTCATCTTCCTCTCCTCTCTCTTGTACCTCCTGTCTACTGGCAGGTCCTGACCGTGCAATTGAGACAGTTCCGAGAACCAAATCAGCTGAAAACTGATGAAAACACCTGAAAACTAAGCACTTCTTTTTTTTCTATTTTTTCCCTTAGGTTTAGTTTTCTGTCTTTTTAGTTGCCCAAACCAGACTCAGCAGTCCCGTTGAGGTAGCCCTCAGAGATCAGGAACACCAGTCAGGAGCAGCAGAACCAAATACTTTTTACAGAAGCTGTGCCAGCTTGTTTGGCTTGAATGAATCACTTGGTTATCTTGCTGTCTGGGAGCTACCTTTCTGGAGATCCAAACAGACTGAAGGTTTTCCCAGTAGAGTGTTTTGGCAGGAAATAATCAAATTTCCTTTTAGGGAGTCCCAAAAATACTGTATTTTTGGAAGATCTGTGCCTTCCTCCCCTGCAAATGTTTCTATCTCTGAGCTTCTGGTAGGGTTCATTCTTTCCTGCTTTTGTTAGGCAGATCCTGCTCATCAGAACGTCACATCTAGGGTAAGGACAGAGTCTGTATTGTGTCACCTGTAAGAAGTCACATAGAGCTGGCTGGTGCATTTCTGTTAAATATTTGGACTCTGTACAAGGATTAGCTTTTCAGTAATTCAGCCACATCTTGTTGGTAATTACTTTTTCTACTGCTTATGGGTTTAGAATAGTAACACTTAGTACTATACTAAATGGATACTTAATAAGGCAACATTATAACAGGGCTCCCATGGAACTACACATTACATTAACACCAAATGAGTTCATTCTGAATTCATTATGAATGATTACTCTGAATACCAAAGGAATTAATAATCATTAGCCATTTACTTTGGAGGGTTGCTGAATAATTGTCAGATACAGCTGTTTTAAGAATTTACAAGCTTTCCTGATGAAGTTTCATTCTAAAAGAATCATTAAGTGTAACTTTCTGTTCACTAGAGAGTTCCTACTTTTAGTTTGCATCTGTACTCCTTGTTCAATTGCATTCCAGTTCTAAAAGCACTTCAAAGATAGTCACTCAGCCTAGTTCATTCACTAATGGAATTACTTTCCTTATCTCCATTTTGTCTTTGAGTGTATCTCAGTTGGCTTTATACAACACATCTGAAAGGTTAATCAACTTTAAAGCATGCTAGGAGACATTCAAGGGCAGGGTGACTCCAACATGACAAAAAGAATGCAAAAACGTTATGTTTATGACTTTGTGGCAAGTAAATTCTGAAAGTAAAGATATTCAAGGCCTTTGATTTGGTTCCTGAAAGTTCCCTCTGTTCCTACCAGCATTTGAAGACTCAGCTGTTTTGCATATCAGAGGTAGCTGAGACAGAGGGAATTAACTGCTCGCTTTAGATGAACTTTTCCTTTGGGTATAAGCTTCCACAGGAGTTTTACTTCCTTGACAACTTATTCATGCTGACTGCCTACAACAGCCACACAGTTGCAACTCACGTCATCCTAATAAATTCAAATACAGTGTTGAGCTTCCCTCCACAACTTCTCATTGCAACTAGGGTTTGATTCCTGCCCATAGTCCTAACAATATACATTCAAATGTGAGATTTACTCTGTGGTGATGTTAGATCAGTGACACAGGTTTCAAAGTTAGGTAAGAACAACTGTGAATACATGTTTTTGGATTGTTTGGGGTTTTTTTCCCCGCTCAGTGAGACAAATTCAGTGTAGAAAGCCTGTGCACCTTAGACCTCATGGAATAAGGTTAAGCCATGTCCTTGCATTCTGTCTGCAAATGGTGCTGCTCCATCTGAGCATGCACACCCTTATTTGTGTTTCTCTGTGACAGCTGAATCCACTCAGTGGGTTTCACAAATGCCAGCAAATAGCATTTGCATGTGAAGTTAGATTCATTAAATTATGCTGAAGTGTTAGTTTAACTGTAGATGATTCACAGTGGATTCAGGGGAGCCAGCATTTGGCCTCTGATCTATAATGTTTAATTACATCTGTATGAGGCAGTCCTATGTCTTGTTGATCGCCGAGATAGCAATACAAATGTATTTGTGTTTAAGCAAAGGCTGATACTGTATGATATGTCAGTGATGCCATAAACCAATGCTTAGGAAATCATCTTCATTTAGAACTATGTCCCAAAATGAAACATATGAAGATAATTGCTTATATAAAAACTGATGTATTTTATATATTATATAAATATAAATGATGCATTTAACATGACTCTTATCGAGCTGATTATAACCAGCTCGGGGGGGAATTTTATTTATTTTTTTACAGTTACAGAATGAGGGGATTGGCAATTCATCTTGGAGATTCAGCTGCGGCATGGGGCTGGTTGTATGCTCTAACTGAAGTCAGGGGTTTACATTGGTGAGGTGGGGGCTCGGTGAAGGACATGGTGCCTCGCATATGGGCCCTGACAGTTGGCCACCAGATGGCAGACACAGTCTCCTATAGAATAATGATATTTTCTTTGACCTACACAAAGAACAGCTGCATCTTTCTCCGTTGAAAGTGATAGATAGTGGCAAGTACACTGAAGATAATGGCCACTTTTTGAAAGCTGTTTTCAGCTTTTACACCTGAAGCTTTTTATTCTTGTGCCTTTCTCTGTTATGATTCTCACCTTGTGCCAGGGAAATATCTTTTATTTTTCCAATGGTCTCAGTTATAGCTGTTGATTTGAGTTCTGTTAAGCAGAAGTATAACGTAACCAAGGTTGTTTGCAGCAGTGTGCAGGGTCTACATTGTGGCAGTTGGAATGGATTAAATACACGTAATGTATTTAAAATACATGTATACATAGACATAGATAATTTTGTTTTAATTTATTCTTTTTCTACTGGATAATTCTGGAGTTCTCTGCAACATTTAGTTCAATGACCTTGGCCCACCAAGGACAAAGCGCTAATGTAGAGGTATACAAAAGCAACATCACATGCTCACAGCTCTGAAGAGGCAGGAAAATCCTGAATATTGTAAATGCAAAGTGTAAGGTCATTAAATGGATACTGGTTTTAGCTGAAACTGGAGAGATAGAGACTTGGATGACTAACCTTAGCAATTGTGCAAGTGACCGTAACTTCAGTAAAGTCAAAGGGCCTCCATTCCCTTATTCTTGGAATAAACATTGTCCTGACTCAGTATTTGGAAGACTACTTAATGAATTCTTCATTCTCCAATACACTATTGAATCATTACATTTTATAACAAAAAAGACAGGAATTAAATTAAGGAATTATTTCAGAGTAAGGGAGCAGAAATATGGGTGCAAATTCACAATGCACATTAAAAACTCCTCTGCACAGACAGGTACAGATGATGGCATGTTTGCTCAAAACTTGTTCTAAACTGATTCTGATCCTGAGCAGCCAGGCAGAGCAAGCATATTTATTAACACTTACCTTTATTGTTTGGATGGATGTTTAACCTGCTCTGGGACTTTCATGTACAGTGTAGCGTACAACTCCTTGGAGGTGAATAAACTCATACCTAGTGTGTGGCAAGAGTGGCCCACCCACTCAAATAGTTATTCATTGGTAATTTACTGTACTACATACTGGCTCTATGCCCACCACATTCCCACTGCAGGCAAGCTCTAAGTACTGCATAGTTGTTTAGATGTCAGCATTTTTATATCTCATCACAAGAAAGCTGCCAATATAATCTGATCTTTATAGAGAGAGAGAGAACATAAAAGCTCAAGTACTGTTCATATAATCTGATTATCTTTTTCCTGTTTCACAGAACTGTGGCGTTTTTCTTATCCAGTTTGATCTGTCTTCCAAGGTCCATGTGGTGTTACTACACCAGTGGTATTGTCCCCCCGTAAGTTTTGTGTAAACAGAAGAGTTTATGGCTTGAGTTCATTTACCTTCGTCACAAGGTTATGCATGTCTGTCTGGAACACTGAGAGCCTAGTGCACGATGGAGGCCTTCAGCGCTCAGCTAACCTGAGGACAGGCTCACTGGTCACCCACTCTCCAAAAGCACAGTTGGGGCTGGACGCTGGTTGTCTTTCAGTATATACAGAGCCACATGGAGACAACAAGAATCCTAACTAGGGACTTGCTCAGCCAGTTGTGCTAAGCAGCTGTAAAGATTCTCACAGCGCGTCAGTGGAACAAGTGTAAAACTCCCTGGGTGACTGAAAGTAAATGGTTGCTCAGAGCTCCCATTTGCTTCTATGGACTTATTTATTATACGAACATTATTTAGTGTGCCATCCGGGCACTGGGTTAATTCCTGGACTTAGGATTTCTTACTGGCTGCATCATCCATTCACTATATCATGAGCTCTGATAGGTCACTTTTTCTCAGTGTTTCAGCTTTCTCACGTATGAAATAGGCTTGATGATGCTTTCCTCTGAATGGTATTTTTGAATCTATGTATGACTGAAATTACTAGGGCTTTTGCCTCTATTAACGGTGTAGAGTTGTAGCTTAACTGGTATCTACTTAGCTTTACAATACCATAGCAATAAGAACGGAGGCTTCTATGTATGTGCAACCACTTCATTGTTTTCCATGCTAGTGCTGTCTTTCTTTATATAGATAGGGCCTAAGCATCTGGGTCCAGCTGATAAAGAAAGTTTCCTGTTCAGTTGTCTGCTCCTGCACAATTGGTCATTGAGTTCAGCAATCTTGGGATTAAGCTGAAGGAGTTTTAATTAAAAAACAAAGTGTCAAATACAGTTGCGGGACAGTCAGAATCATTTTAGAGACACTTTTAAACCAAAAGTGCAAGGAAACACTGGTGTTGAAACAAGTTTCTCTGTTCCTTCTCTGAATCTTATGTATTTGTAATTGATACAGAAACCCCCAGTTTTGTACTTTTTCTTCCACACCCCTGTGTTTTGAATGCTAATCACAGGACACGGAGAATGTTCACAGAGGGAAGGTATATGGCTCTCTTCTCTTTCAAATATGGAGACATCCTTTTAATTGCATGCAGACAGCAGATGGTACGGCTTTTGTGGCATCATGAACTCTAGCACAATATAGTCAGCCACTGCACAGCATGGTACAATTTAAAGCTGAGTAAATATGGGGAGAGTGAAGGGTTAGGGGTGGGAAGGCAGTAATTCCGAGGACAGTTGTTCCATTTTTATTTTACAAATTGATCATGATTTTGTTATGCTTCACTTTTGTTCA
Organism: Himantopus leucocephalus; assembly: GCA_003993805.1. Classification (NCBI taxonomy): domain Eukaryota; kingdom Metazoa; phylum Chordata; class Aves; order Charadriiformes; family Recurvirostridae; genus Himantopus; species Himantopus leucocephalus. Next base: position 8,172,272 of record RSEF01000013.1, on the reverse strand, counting down.
CTTTCTGCATCTGTTCTAGAAAACTGCTTTCCTGCCAGGAACATGCGCAAAATAAATAGTTTTAAAAGGATTGTTGTCAACTTCAAAAACCACATCTCCATTTGAAAGTTTTATGTCTTCTTTCATAAGAAGATGTAAGATTTTGAAGTTACTTTCTCTCAGACTTCAGAAGAGGAAGTAAGTAAAAAAAAACCCAGAAATAATATAAACTCCAAACTAATAAACATGAGGTAATAAAGCATGAGTCACAAAACTGACTCGGAATTTGCTGAAGATTTTTCTGGTCAGAAAATTCTTTTCCATTAGAAGTCCCCTTCTTTCCTGATTTAGACTTTTCACCCATCACTCAGTGTATTATTCTGGGATGCCTCTCATTTTTCCCCTGTAAGGAAAATTTTTGAAAGTGCAAAAATTTTCCTAAGACAGGAAATGTTTTCCTATTCAAACCTCATATGCCCTGCGTATTCTGTATTTGGTTTAAAGGCTGTATAACTTACGGACAGCAGAGGCTTTGCATGAAAGAAAGCAGTTTAGTAAGTAAAATAAAAAATTAATACAAATTAGAGAGGATTTTTTTTCAATGAGTTGCAACATACCCTGACAAGTAATATGCCATTAAGTATCTATGTCTATATAGCAAATATGTTTAAGTTTAATAAGATCTTAACCCCCTCTGACAGATACTAATTTAAGGAGTTATTGTGCACACTGCTATGCTGTGACAAAACAGTTGGGTACAGGCTGTCTTATTTCTAGCTCCTCTTGAATTTAATGCTGTTATGACATAATCTACATCCAGTCCCAAATCTGTGAGGCTGCATCAAGACACAGCCAGTGACCATATGAGAGAGGACCCGTAGGAGGCAGGATTCGCGAAGAGGCACTGTCCTGTCTCAACTCGGTAGAATAGCTTGCAAACTACACAACATTCTCCAACACGCAGGATTTAGAGCCCAGGCTGAGGGAGCGTACAACTGACTGTGAACTCAAAGACAATGTTATTGGTAATAAAACTGTTAGATGTAGCAATCCTTCTAATTTGTATAGTTTTACAGTCATGATATACCATGATTTACGATATTTAACATTCTGCTGATGTTTCATCCCATTACTGAAGTTTGTCTCATTCTCTGACAGAGTGGAGTATGGATAAGTCTATTAATTGGAAATACAAAAATGGTTGCACAGACTACATTAATTTGAAAATATACCAAGGGGAGCAGTGGTGAAGTTCAGTGGACCTTCATCTTCCATGTTTTTAATCACCCAGCCTATGTTCCTGTTCTTCCTGTTTCTTGACTCTAAATAGACATGTTCTTGCACTACCAGGTTAAATTAATTGCATTTAAGAAATGGAACCCACTTTGCATACAGAAAAACACTGTTATATATTTCTCCAGACTTTTATATCCCGTTCCTTCCCAAATTTATTACTTTAATTAAACAAAATAAAATTCCAGTCTACGATACCATTTTTACCTAAATTCTAGGAATGTTTTTGTTCAGATTAAAAATTGTTGCTCTGTATCCTCAGCCAGTGGAGCAATGCCAATACTCAGCAGCTGGGAATTTCCTACCCTGCTATCTGTGTGTGGCAGTGGATTCATTAGGCATAGGACATCTCCTGTGTGCATTCTAAATTACCCAGCAGACTCCCTGACTTGTAACATATGGTTATCTTACATAAATCAGGGCTCTGCTTTTCCAAAATAAGTATATTTCTTGTACTTTGTGCAAACACTTGCTAAGCAATACAAAGCACTAGTTGTCTCTTGATATTAAATAAGGTATGGGAATATGGTACCATGGACTAATCTAATCTACTTTACATTCAAGTAGTGTGAAATATTTCTTAATTCTTTTTTTTGTGTGGAGATAAGGTAAAGCATGTGCAGGTGCAGTAATTTATCCAGAATCTTCTTGTTGCCCATACACTACCGAATTACTTAGGAATCTGTGCAGTTTGTTTCTTATTTTTGTATTTTAACTAATACAGGGTATGCTTCCAAATAGAGGAACACTGTGATTTCAGGACACTGCTTTGAAGCCATTTTCTCCATGTTTCATTTTAACATATTTTACCATTATTCCATCCTCAATGCAAAATCAGTGGAATCCTGAAAATTATACATCACTTTGTTTAAATATGCACTAAAATGAAAACCGAACTTTTGTCCTTGATTTCTGCTGATCTCCAGATTATTGTCAGGGATGTATAATTGAATTATAACCTTGATTTTCATACAGGTCAATGGCATCCATGCTGGTGACTCACATAGATCATAAAAGTATATTTCCAAGGGGTGTGGGTATAGGTGGGCTGAACAGCTTGGGCTGGTTTATAAAAACAAGGGCCTCAAGCCATCTGCACTTATCCGTTCCTCTTTGTTCCAGCTGCTTTTCTGCTCTACCAGCCACATCACCAGGGCAACATGGCATTCACAGGCAAATACGAATTCGAAGGCGATGAGAACTATGATGCCTTTGTGACGAAGATTGGTAAGTATGGCTTGGGGTGTAAGTTTTAAAGGTTATAAATTAGTTAAAAATACTTTTTTTAAAAAAAAAATATTTGTAATGAAATGGGCTGAGATCAACAGGGGCTAAGACTGGTAGGAGTGCTCCACACTTCAGCAAGGAGATTCAATTTTCATTCCTATAAGAAGCACTGTCAGCCACAGGAAATAGTCCTGTTTACAGAAGTAGAATTCCTTTTCAGTGGCAGCAGAATGAAAGGCCAAGATGTTTGCAGTATGATGATTGTGAAGGTCACTTTTTCTGTCCTTAGTATTCATCGGTGGGAGTATAAATTTAGTATGAAAATGCTTGTCAAAATCCTACACAGGAACAGGTTTCTCTGAATGCTTCCAGAAGACTGTGCAAACCTGTTTCAGAGATTACCCTGTAAAAGCTCTTAGGGGCACTATGATCTGTGCACATAAGTTCAGCGCTTGTGTTTATTTATTTAGAAAGCAACAGCAAATAGTAAATAGGCATGTGCAGCTATATAGCAAAGGCACAAGTTCATACACATTAAAGTCCATGCATCTGCATGTGTAGATTAAGTAGAAGGGAATATTTATATATACTTTATATCTATACATTTATTCTGTATATCTTTTCTTAGGGAAAAAAAATGCAAGACCAAGACTTATTATTTTAGCAAATGCATTGATGTACCTATATCTTCCTTTATACCAGTAATTTAAACTCAGATCTTTGATACTGCTGTAAAAAAAAGAAAAGAGCCCAACAAATCAGACGCTCAGACATCAGTATCTGAGAACAAACATACCATTAGCATGCTTCAATTCAAATACAGCTAGTAGGCTATTAAGTTTGATAAACTGTATGTTTCTATTGATTAAGGTCTCCCCAGTGACAAGATTGAAATGGGGAGGAACTGCAAAATAGTCACCGAGGTGGTGCAGAATGGAAATGACTTCACCTGGACGCAGCATTTCCCAGGAGGGCGCACCACGACCAACACATTCACAATTGGCAAGGAAGCAGACATGGAGACAATGGGTGGTAGAAGTTTCAAGGTAAATCAATACAGCTCTTAAGTTCTACACTGTCTCAGTTGTTTTTTAATTTCAGGTGAAAATCAAAACTGTGTTAGGGACATCTTCCTTAAATAGTTTTTTCACCTGCAATAGCTTAGAAACAAGTAATTTTTCCCCTATTTCTTGATGCCCCTAGCAAAATATCTAAATCTGATTTTAAAGAGATCTAGAGTTTCAGAACTGTTCATACTAATAAAGAACAAGGGTAGAGTATCAAGCATCTACTGGTGTTGCAGCTCAAGCAAACAAAATGCTCATTAAAAGTCTAAAGAGCTGATTGGCAGCTCTGTCATTGTCCAGCACCATGCAGCAACTGCAGCACACTCTGCGGGGAGTGCTATGCCTGTTATGCTTAGCTCTGCCTATGCCTGTCAGCAGTGCTCAACTTTTGAAGTCACCTATGCCTGAGCTTTAAACNGGGGGGGGGGGGGGATAATCTCTGTGTTCTCCTTGCTGCTGGAAGTACAGAGCAACTTGCAACTTAAGCAGCCTCTAGCGAGACACAAGATTACACAATATTGATCCGCTCCTGTCATGGACAAAATCTGGATACAAATCCTGCTGTAACATAGTTGCTTTACTTACCTTATTCGTTTCTGATCTATTGAAAGGGATAAGAGAGTTTGGGCCAGCTAAACTCCGCATTTTGAGGTGTTCAGAACCCTACAATAGATGACTGGATAAATGCTTTATACATATTGAAGAGACAGGAAAACAAGCAATTGCATCAGGGAGCTGTGACAAACTGAGAATAGCAATAGCATTGCATGATTTCTAGAATGCTTTTTTAGTCCTACCTTTCTGATTATGACAGGAAAAAAAACATGTCTCTGGCTTTGAGAAATCTTTGTGAAACCTAACAGATAGAATAAGACACAATTCTACTTGGTCAATTTATTGCAAACTTAACAATTTTGAAATATTACAAATTCCATTATCTTCTTTTTGGCCCTGGGCACTTCAGCAGTCCAAAGCCTATCAAGTAGCCATAGATGGAGGCAATGTAAATGACTCTCAACAGAGAAACCACTGCCTCTTAGTACAGTGTCACTAAACAATACATAAACTAGTAAGATGGTTTGCTTGTATGTGGCAAAAAATGTCTGCTCATGTCTTCATTTTGCAAATTATTTTCTCCTCTAAATATGTCTGGCTCATCTGTCTTTATTACTAAAAACATATGCAAGACTGACGAGTTATACGTACAAGACTGATTTTGTGATGGAACTACATATCTAGTTTTGGCAGTCAGCTGAGCTGCTGTAGTGTTTGTGATCTTCATAGTAGCATCCTGGCATACTTCTTCCATACAGAAGCACTCATAGCAATTGGCACTTTATACTATTATATAGTGCCAATAGTATACTATTATATAGTATAAAGGTGTGACTGCAGACTGTGCAGTCGTGTTCACCTATGCTTAAATAAGCGAGATGAATTCTAGTGTAGTTAGAGGTATGAAACTCAGGATCTAGGGTAGAGATTCACATCACTTGTCTATAGTGACTTTTGTGCTGCTTGCAGGCAGGTTATTAGTATCCGAGAATGCTACTTCAAAATTAACTCATACAATCATGCCTTCTGCTTCACTGTCAAAACAAGAGAACCACATAAAACACTCTCACTGAATGAGAAGCATAGTCCATAGTTGGATCATTTTTAGAGCTATGAATGAATATTTTGTAGACATGCAACTTGCATGTATTGTTAGATGAACTTTTTTTTTTTTACTTAAATTGTGAACATTTAAGAACTAAAGCACACAGATTTTAGTCTTGTTCATGAAGCAAATAAATTCTACTCTTTTAAAAGTAAAAACTTTAAACATCAGGTATACGGATGTTTAGAGTGTATCTGATAATATAAATGCCAGTAACTGCAGGGAACTCTAAACCTTTCTTTATTACAGGCTACTGTTAAAATGGAAGATGGGAAAATAGTAGCTGAATTTCCCAACTATCGTCATACTGCAGAGATTTGTGGAGGAAAGCTAGTGGAGGTGAGTTCTCAAATATCCAGCTGCTATGTCTTTGACTGCATTCACTGTGCCTATGCCTCAAGAACAGAAAATAATATATATAAAACATTTCACCTACTACTTACATGTTTCTATAGAGTTATTAACTTTGTTTCATTCTTAGAAAACTATCTAGCTGCAACTCCTCATGGAATTTCTATAGAACCCTATTTCCTTAGTCTTACCAAAGGGAAAAAAACCCAAAACGCGAAAGAGGTTGGATTTCAAGCAGTATCCTATTTTATCAACAAAATGCCAACATAGCTTTGGAAGATTCCTGAAACTACAATACTTATAGTGAAACTTGTAAAACAGATCGCATTGTCAAACATCATGATTTCCAGTTCTCAAAAATTTTCCTGAATTGACTCATGTCTGTGCCAGTTATGTATGTCTGAGTGCATCTTCAACAGAGACTAACCAGAAGTAAGTTACTCTGTGAATCAAGAAAGGACACTCACCCGCCCTGAAAGTAACAGTGTCGATCATTTATTGCTTTTTGGAGAACAGTTAGTTATCTCACTTGTCTAAAATCTTGGTAACTTGGAGTTGGTGAAGCCATGTCTAACACAGCATACATTTAAGTTATCCCAAAACCCCTGTTTAGAAGTTGTGCGTTTTGTAGAAGAGTATTTTTGCAGTGTATTGCAGACTTGACAAGGACATTCAGCTTATTTTCTAGATATGTCTTCTACCAAAGGGTAAATGTTGCTTCAGTAAAGGACAGGTTCTGTGAGCCAGTAAGCAGGTTTTTTCATGTGTGACACCGAAGCTCTAATTACACTGTTCAACCAAATTTTTGGTTTGTTCTTTATTCCAGATTTCTACTTCTTCTGGTGTAGTCTACAAAAGGACCAGCAAAAAGATTGCTTAAGGCAGTAAAGCCAGTCTCTCCCACTGAAAAACACAGTACAAATAAATAAAATAGTGCTGATGATTGTCGTTTCCTCTCTTTCTTTGTACTACAAACACGAAGAATTGTTTTTCAGAGTAATGTTATCCTCACCATTAATGCTTACCCCATTCCTAAAGATCTGACAAATACTCAGAAAATCAGAACACAAAAATCAGAAGATGCAACAAAGCATTTAGTGATGCTGTGCAGTCTGAGTATTTCAGCATGTGATACGTATTTGGCATATTCAAATGTTGTCTACCACCTACTTAATAGAAGCTGTATTCAGCTTCTGTCTAGAGACTAGGACAATATTCTGCCCAAACTGTACATCAAAATGTCAGACCTAATAGAAGTCCTTTGCCCTGTTGCTGGTTGGAGAGCAGAAATTTAGCAGCTTGAAAACAAGAGAAAGTCAGTTTATCACTCGTTAAAAGATATGCTTTCATACTGCTATCATGGTTTTCTCATTCTCATCAGTATCTGCTCTTGACCCAAATTCTTAGAAGACATTTAAGGTTATAGAGACAGACTTCTACAGGAAAACATGGAGTCTTATTTTCTAAATGCAATCCTGTTATTTCCATAGAGTGCACGTGAAAACCTGTTTTCTTGAACACAATAGGAATTAAATAGAACAGTTCTTGGATTCATTGTTCCAGATCACTTCTGGCCAATACCTGGTCCACAAACTTTTCAGACTCCTTTTTCCTGCTGTCTTGCCTTCTGGATCCAACTAGCTGCTTGCCCTCACAAGCTAATCACTAACTAGCCGGTGCATGTGTCTTGTACACAAAAGTTCATTTTCTGATAGGCCTATGTACCTCACTGATAATCCCACTCACTTCAGGTATCTTGCATTAAAAAAAGATTTTAATTCCTTTTTATACTTTTCCTCAATAGAAATTAGTAAGTTTTCCAGCTGCAACGAGGGTTCATCAGTTTACCCAAAGCAGGCAGCACATCCTGGTTTCAGCTGGGAAAGAGTTCATTTTTCTTTCTAGTGATTGCTGTGAAAGGAATGTCAATAATGCCTATTGTTTTTAGTTGTTGCTAAGGGATGTTTACACTATTCAAGGACTTTTTTTCAGCTTCCCATAGAAGCATAGACAGAATGATAGAATGGCCAATGAAATACCCCGTACCATGGACATCATGCTCAGTATATAAAGGGGGGCTGGCTATGGGGCTGCAAATCCATGATCACTGCTCTGGACAGTGCCATTCACAGACCTGTGTCATTATTATTATTCCTTTTTTGTTACTGTTTCTATTAAACTGTCTTTATCTCAGCCCATAGGTTGGTTTTCTTCCCCCTCCTTTACCCCTTTTGTTTTTTTCTTCCTTCTTCCCCAGCATACTCGGGGGGGGGAGTGTGCAAGCAAGCCACTTCTAGTTGCTGGCTGGGGTAAAATCACGACATCTTACAACCAGGTGTTGTTCAATAGATTACTTACTCTGGCAAAGCATAATGCTGAACTCTAATTAAACACAAGTCAAATCTGAAACCTGTTCAATCTCGAGACTTCCTGTTGCAAGCATCAAACAAAGAGATCTAATTTAATAGAATTTTGTTGAAATTCAACCTCTTCAGTTATATGAGGTTATACTGAGAAGTCAGAAGGGATCTCTTCAGGCTTACTCCTCATTTGAGTTCAAGGCAGCTAGTACATTCCTCTGCAAATAATAACATGACATCTTAGAACATCTGGATTTAGAATGTGCCCATCATATTCAACACTTCACTAACTACACAAAATGACCTGTGGAGTTAGGCACAGGTAGACACCGGACAAGCGTTATATGAAACTAAAGCCCATACTAGAATTCAGGGATGGTGGTGTTTTGTCTGAACCATTCACACCCACAAGAACCTGCTCTGAAGGAGGTGATGCCGATACCTGACAGTTCCCTGCTTTGAAAACAAAATGGAACCAACCACCACCAATTCCAGTTCTAGAGGCAACTACATTTAGTGTTGTGCAACTGGCATGTTTCTTTTTCACATTCCGCATGTGATCTAGTAACCCCCCATTATGCAGACAACAATGGTTTGAGAGAAGGGTGGGATTTTTATCTAGGCTCTCTGAAGAGCATATAAGGGGTGCCGTCATATGGGAAAAGAGTACTGCTGCCTTTTCAACTGGAGGAGATTCTTTAAGGCTTGTCCTTAAATGGCTGTATAGAGAGCAAAATAAACATCCCTTAAAAAAAACCCAAAAACTAATGCAAAATTATCTCTAAGAACCCCTCAGCATTTGCCTGCACTTGCTAGTATCTAGACTTCTCAGTAAAAAAACAGCATTACGCTAAGTTTTATTAAGCAACACCTGTACACTTTACTGATGAGTTGATTATACTGATCAAAAAGCATTATATCAACTTTAAATTGTTCGCTAGTGTGAAAAACTTGCTAAAACAAAAGGATTAAACAGTGGCTTTGACAACTTCACAAACACAGAGTTGCGGCTTTCTCACAAACAGGGACATGGTAGTAGTTTCCCCCTGTCCTGTTTAAAAAAGCAGCAAGCTGCAGCTGTAAGATTTTTTAAAATAAGTTCATTTTAACCTTTGATGCATGATCAACATTATTAGACTTCTTTTTGCACCTGTATCCCTGCTGCAGCTCTTGTCAGGACTCACTAATACAGTTCAATTTTAATGTCTGCTTTCTCATTTCACTGCATTTGCTTCTGCAGCAGCCTTTCTTCAAAGCCTGCCAGGGAAGTACAAGTTAATCAGCATGTAAAAATTCTGATCTATGGCTATCTTGCAACTGACAGCATCAAACAGCACAAGCACGGGGGGGGTTATGGGGAAGTTTTGCATCTATTTGTTTAAAAATTAACTCGGCTTTGCATGCACCTCTGCAGCTCCCTCCAGAAGTAATTGTGGCAAAAAATCTTCAGGAAAGTGTCTTTAGGTTAGCTGAACTCTTCCTGAAGAGGTATGTTTTCACAAAAGAAAAAACTACAGTCATACGAAAAAGTATTTACTTAGAAATTAAATGAGTGGAACTGCCACCACCATTTAAAGCATTCTGGAGAGAACTGTCAATTGAAGCAGTATTGGGCCAACTCAAATTCTCATAATTTTTTTCCCTTTCAGAGCCTGCTGTAGGACTTAATCTGTGTCTCAACTCCACCCAGGATACAACAGCACAAACAGAACCTAAAAGTCAATGGCAGACTAAACATGCAGCTGTGTTCTCCTATGCAGCCTTCCAATCTCCACTGCTAAGACGACACCCCCAAGACACAATGGCCAGGTAAGATGGAACAATCTGTTCTTATTTTATGTCCCTACCTTGCCAGTGCACATTTTCTGCCTGTTTCTTCAGCCTTCTCCTCATCCCACTTTGTACTTCCTTAGATACACACCAACATTTTATTGGAATAGGACCTTACTTCTTGTGCAGTGACCAAATTCCTGATCTGCCTAATCCTTCACAATTTATTACTTGGCAAGGCCTTTCCATCACATTTGTCCTGCCACTGTTCTGTGAAACACTTTAAGTGGTATAGACATATTCTTTGCTAGCTCTTAAAAGCTAAGGAGAAACCATTCAAAAAAAAAAAAAAGGGTACTTCAGCTGTGTGCTTGTTTATTGGAAACTTTCTCTGGGAACTTCGCAAGTATTTTCACAATTAAGCCCGACGACAGTCCAAAGTATAATACTGCACATGACACAAATTACAAGGGTGATAAAAAAAAGAAAAACCACACAACATACTGCCACATATATGTTGTTCTTTACGTCTGTTGAATGACATAATAAAAATACACTAAAGCCTTCTGAAAATAAAGTTTTATAAATACAAAGCCAACAGAGTAAAAGATGAACTAAGTTCTCTAAAATTCTAGACTAATTTCTGAAGAGTACTGGCTCTTCATTTACAGTTTTGGTTTGTTTTTTTTTTTTAAATAAAACAAGAAGATTCCTCTAGCCTGCTGAATGGAAGAAATTATTAACTTGATACTAAAAGTTGCATTCTCAGAAGACAGTTACACAAACACGCATTAGCATGCAGGCTAGTTTTTCCCCTCCACCCTAAAACACCCTTAAAAACAATTCTCTAAAAATATAATTTAAAACAGCACTTGAAACAATTACCCCAAGTCAGTAAAAGCATATTGCACATTACTTGTATTGCTGTCCTGAGAACCTTCAGAGAAAAGACAAACCAAGAGTACTGCCCTTCAAACAAATTTACAATAGTGGTTGCATATATCAAAACTAAAGTTTCACATTTGCAGAAGTCCATTTCTTGTAAATATCTACATTAACATAAAAAAAACCTAGACAGTTTTTTTGAACAATCTCCCCTGGTTTCAGTTGAGAAAGAAACCTGTAGAGGTTTGTGTCTCTTTGCAAAGAAGCAACACAATCTTCAATTTATCACCTACATTTTCCAAAGGATGTTAAGATGGTATTTAAAAAACTAAGTCAGCACTGTCTAGCACTGCAGTCAAACTCTAATTTCACAGCAAAGTTAACCAGTTCCCTGTCTGTGCCCCTATTCGCACCAGTTCCCCTGTCCTGAGCCTGAACTACTGCCACAAGTCATTGAGCCCAAAAGATGAAATAACTGAAGGCAGTGAACCTTTCAAGAGTTTTTCCAAGAGGATTTCTTCAAGTAACATTAAATCCCTGATAAAGCTCATGAACAATTTTACTAACAATAATCTCCAGTCTCAAAAGCAGCAGCACATTAAAGGTCTAAGAGATGGTTTAAGGTTTTGGTTTTGTTTCTAAAATACTTGAAGGCAGAGTGATGTTCCATTCAGCAGCATCACATTTAGATTCCAAGAGAATTTTAAAGTCAAAAAATATTTGATAGTCCCATTGTTCTTTTTATCCTAAAGTTCTACTGCTGAACTATCACTCCTGCTCAAAGAAAACAGAAAGTGTTCTACACATAGATTTCTGCATAAACAAAGTTCACATTTAACTGATAACAATTTCAGTACATTTTCATAGAAGCTTCCAGTAGTATAAGCCGCCATTGTTCAAGCAACACATCACCGGAAGAGGAGAGCACTCCGTGTTTTCCAACAACATCCTCTAGGTACATTGCTACTTGGCCAGAAAGTCAACAAACACTCCAGCCCAAAATACCTCTTCAACATAAGCTTTCAGCCAACTCAGAGTCACTAACCGAGGACTAGAAGGAAGTAATCTCCCCAGGGTTTGTACACAGATGCCTCTCAAAGTGACATGGAGTGAGGTATATGAATGAATTTCTGTTTCTCTCTCTCATTAAGAGCCAAAGGTACAACCCTTGGCAGAAAGGCACCCAGGTTCCAGTGATCAGTGGATCCAGATCAACGTCATCTGAATGAGCGAGCCATAAGGATTCTGTTCCTTCATGGTTTTCATTCAGATACGCATCTTGTATGACACACAGGGTCTCCTCTTCAGCTTCTCTTCATATCACCTTTTTCTCCCATGAATATTTATCCATCAAAACACCCAGCTGCGTATGAGTGATGACCACTGAAGTAACTACTGCCATAAGCTGTGGAAATGCAGTGTCTGGGCTCTAGTGCCACCTGCATGGCGATGGGCAGAGTCTGGGCAGATGGCCGAAGGCTGGCCTCAAGAGCTGCGCAGGAGTGCCGCGAGCTGTCAGCACTCCCAGCAAGCGGACTGCTGGGCCTGTGGGCCTGCAAGGAGTCACGATAAGCAGAGCACAAATCTTGCACTGGCGACTGGAACTGGGAAAGTGTGGCTGAATGTTGGGCTAAAGGGTGATAACTAGAGTGCTGGAAGAGAACTTGAGTAGTGGCTTGATGGCTCAGATTTCCCACCGCTTCCTCTTCTGGATGTTGAATTCTTACTTGCTTTTTTATGTTACTGGCTTCTTTGATGTCATTCTCATAATATCTGAAACAAATTGTAAGTAAGATTTAGCAAAAAGAAAAGTTCACAGAGCTTGCATATATCCCAAAGTTTTCACCTGTCAGGATACATCATTGGATTCTCAGCCCTAGCTGTATATGGTAATCCTCAGTTGCTTTCACATTTAATGCTAATTATCCTCCCGCAATCTTCACACACTAACAACAGGTTTATGGATAATTTTGCATCACAAGTATTTTTTTTTACTCATGGACTGGTTATCTTGGAACCTTAAGTCCACAACACAAAGGCATTTTGAAATAGTCTCTGTGAGTGTTTGCAGAGTATTAAAGTGCATAGCTGTAAGGGACCAAGGCAAACTCCTGTTAAATATCAGGAAGAAACATTTTCACACTTTTGATTATCATGAGAATCTGAAGCACTGGAACAAGTTGCCAGAGAGGTTAGGAAGTCTGTATCCTTGGAGATGGTCAAACCTTGCCTAGACAACACCCCAAGCAGTCTGATTTAAACATCAGTTGGCCGTGCTTTAAGTAGGGATTCAGAAGGTCCACCAATCTAAAGCATTCTATTAAACTTTTTATTTTCTGTTAAGACTGTGTGTGCTCACATACCAGGCCAGCATTGGTGCTTCACAGTCATGTCCTTTACTGGAGAAAAAATAAGAAACCAGTACAAGAAAACATAACGAACACTAATTGTGCACTTCATTCTGCATTGCAAATATTGTTAAAATACATTATTTAGTAAAGTGACCTAATTCTTTTCCCTCTTATTCCTTTCCCCGAACTGAAGATGGAGATTACCAATGTAATATTGTACTATCTTAATTCTAGCTAAACAATTATTAAAAAAAAAGAAAAGGAGTATTAACATCTTCCTAAGAGCACAAACAGGTTGGTTTCTTTCTGATCTTACATGAGCATCATTTCGATGCATTGGGCAAGATGTTCCCAGGAATAACATGTTAGCAATTCAAGCTGTGTTGTCCAGGCAGGAGAAATCTGCATACAGATACGTGAGGCACACACACAAGCTGCAGCGATCAGAGATGGACGAAAATAGAGGAAAGTGTGATCTGCAAAGGAAAAAAACAAAAGGAAGAATTATACTCTTATTAGTCACTGTGGTGAGCCTATTATGTGTATATATGGCAAAACAGGACAAAATTAAATGCACACTTTGTTCTGCACATGAGTATTAACTCATGACCAGAAAAAGTCCCTCAAAACTGGATGAAGCTTTCCTGAAGATCTCTACTACTTGTTCATAACTACTATCAGGGCTTCACTATAGTTTCTTTCATTTCAGAAAAAGCCACGAAATAGACTATGCTGAAATTTGTAGACTGGTCTTAACTGAAACAAAGTTAGGTATTGACAATTACACACCCATTTACATTAGTGTTGAACGTGGCTTATGAGGATGCTGCAGGTCACTGCCTCTCACATGGGCAGATATTGGAAGTGACCCTGCAAACCAAATCATTCAAAGCCCCACCATTCTAAATGTGTCATGTCTTGCAACACAGGACCCTCTAAAAATCATATGAAAAGATTCTTACGTGGAGCTGCATCATATCACGTCTGCAACTTGTGGCAGATCAAGAAAATTAGACCCCATTTTTGACAGTCACCAATTAGTGTTCTAAGCTGAAGACAAAAATTGATCTCATCTAGAGATTTCTGAAAAGAGACAAGAGGCTTATGTGCAAGGAAGGGACACTGTCTGAAATAACTGCAAAGAGTAAACCATTCTGCACAAGTAGTTTTGTGCAATCCATATTATGACAAGTTTTAAAGCCCTCATCTCTTTCAGATTTTTGCCTTTTGTCAAATGGAAGATCATTTTAGCATAAAACTAAGCCTCTTACCATGCACTGAGAAATCAAGGAAATAATACGCGTATTTCTCCAGACAATCTCTGATTTTGGTCAGTGAGATGATCGGCCAGCCACTGTGAAGGTCATTCTCGCCAATGGACACATAGAGGTAGTAGTCGATGTAGTGTGCTGGCGTTGGTAGACAGAGGTTCCAGTTGAAGTTTTCCAAAAGCAGCATTTCCATTCTAAGCAAATCTTTCTTGTTCAATACCACATTCACATTGCACATGTATGCCAGGTTATTTAAGTGCTCCAACTTTGGAACTTTATCTTCTTTTTCTTCAAATTTACCTGCCAGAAGGGATGGTTTTCAGATAAGATTTATTGTTATGACTGAGTGTCCAAAAGCCAACAAAGAACACACCCAAACCCAAAAAGTCTCATGATAAAAGGTGCTTTTTAAAGGAGGACAGGAAAGTACAGTGACACAAGTAGGAAAGAAGCCAGACTGGTCAACATACTCCTATATGCTTTTTATGGGTTTGTTTGTTTTTAATTGTTTGTATAGTATTGATGCCAAAACCAAGATTAAAAACTCGTTAGGATTACAGATAGTTTTTCTGACAAAAACTAGAAGCGGTTTGCTGAAGGGCATTCAGTCAAGTGTGAAGAAAGCAAGCAGTATGGCAAAGGAAGATTTAATATTGAGGGAAAAAACCTCCTTTGGGTACGGAAGCTAAATGCATATGCTACAAAAAGGAAGACATTAAAAACCCAGGGGCAACACCACCTTTGCCCTTGCTGCTTCAGAATTTGTCTTTGTTCCTTCTTGTCTTGGGGGGCCTCATTAGCTAAGGTCACTGAGAGGCTAGGAGAAGTACACTGTAACCAAGTGATTAACATAAATAATTTCTACAGGGTTAGGAGAGAGTGTACATTTTCAGAGTCAACATAGCTGAGCAAAGCTACACCTTTTTCTAAATTGTATTTACCGGCCTACTGAAACAGCAGTAGTCGCCAGAATGAGTCAGTTTTCCCTAGTAGCTAGAAAGTGCTGTCATTTTGTACAGAAAAACAGGATCTCACTCTTTTCACTCTTCTTTCATAAATAGCATCCAGTATCAGATCTGACTCCCAGGATTAGATCTATCGGTAATGAAGCAACAGGGTTACTTTGCTGCAAACTTAAAGCAATTAAGTCTTCTTAAATTCACACTGTTGGTTGACCAAACCAAAAATGACCTCTCTACCAGCCACTCCTTGTTCAAGAGCTAGCAACAAACAATCACCAGCCAGAAGTTTCAATACAGCTTGAAGAACATCCCTGCTGCAAAATCCCAACCCATAGCTACTTAGAAGTACTCCGTAGTTACTTTTTCCTCTTTGTTCTTGAGGGCATATATTCCACAATTCATTCTTGCTTCAGTTGTCCTTTCACTGCCTCTGCAAGAGTCCTTTACCAACACAGACCAATTGACAAGATATTAGCACGTCATATGGCTTCAGAGTATTCTCGTCAAAATCTAGAAACAATTAAAATGAGTATTGCACTAGAAAATTATTTTAAAAGTCAGTAAGATCTTGCTATCCATTTAGGATAGCAATTGCATCCCAAGTGTCTCCAGTGTATTAAAAACCTGACAATTTTCAGTACTATTAGCAGCTTAAATGTCTTTTTAACACATTTAAAAATGGATTTCCATCTTTGAGCCTGTTCGGGTATCATGGATATGAAATGCATCACAAGTATAATATAGCAGCCACCCCACCATAAAAGAGCGTAACAATGAAAAATAAAATTTATCCATTATATGAAGCAGAACAGGAAAGGATTGTGGGCAAGCTGTCGGTGAAAAAGCCCCTTAAAATTCAGGAGTCTGTATACACATTCATGAATCTCCTTGTCACCTGAATTTAGAACTGTCTAAGAAAAATGACATTTGAGCGAAAAGTTAATTAACCCTTTGTTTTTTTTCCCCACAAGGTGATGTGGCAGCCTGATAGAGAAATTTAAGGAGTATGCTAGCAGAAGTAGGAGAAATCACTGCCTGCCCAGGAAACTAAGGACAAGATTTGTCATTCTGGCTTCCGTAAGTTTAGTTCTTTCTTTCTTCCCACTCAACCTTGGAAATTTCAAAAGGTCAGACTATAGTCTGGAGAGCAGACTACCAGCACGGCAGTATTGGGAAGGTATCATACCAACATAGGTCAAAGCTATTTGACTTGAACAAGGTCATTTTCCTTTTAAAGTTAAAAATAATTGAAAACAGCTAGATTTAGTGATTTAGATTATTAGTTAGTTATTATTTCCCCCCTTCTGCTTTTCACCACACTAGTTCCTAGCTTTAACGTTAGATAACCGCAGGCACTGCAGCAGATTGGAGACACAGTATAAATGTAGCTAGATAAACCGAAGAAAGGCTCCGAAACCAAGTTGGGAATGGGGGAGAGAAATCAACTCAGAAGTTTGCTTCAAATAACCTGTAAAATTTGAACATGAGCTACTTCCCAAAGCAACATACAAGCAAATTGATCATATGTGCTTTCCCAATTCCACCTTGATCTAAACACTTTGCTTCCAAGTTTACCAAGTACTTCCCACCTATTTTTAAATTGCAATCTGGAGAACAGAGCAAAAGTTAGTTCATTCCATCAGACCAAAATACCATGTGCGTCCTTCTTCAGTTCCCCGATTTCCCTAATTTAAAGATATCAGAATATACTATTCCTATTTTTGTTCCTTCAGTTACACCAGAAACTGAGGTTCCGCGCACAGCATATTTGTGCTGAGAGAACCAGGCCCCCTAACACAATTGCTGCAACAGTATTCCAGGCTCAGACAAGACAGTTGTAAGTCTAGCAGTGACCAAACAAATAACACTGACTGGTTTAATCAACATCACACTTAGGGGGAGAAAACCAAAGCTGTTTCAACTACATTATCACCTTGAGTCTATAGTCTGAAGTTCATGAGAACTATGTATGAGTCATTTGCATGCTTTTGAAATGCCACTGTAGACATCTCAAGAGTCTGCTGTTGTGTTCTGAGCTCCGGTTACTGATAAAACCATTTAGTTGTCACTGTTGCCCTCAAAAATCGTTTTGTTTTGAGGTAACAGAATCATAAGCCTTTAAAGCAATGCTTAGGTAACATATGGATGCTGCAAATTTTTATACAAGGAAGCCTACTGAGGTCAACAGGATTAATAAAATGAACATGTAACGTATGTTTACATTTGTGAGAAACTTCTTTGTAAAATCTAAATATATGGGGGCGGGGCAGCATGGGACATTTTTAAGAGTGTGTAGTGTTACTGTAATTAACGATGCAAAGATTTTCCAAGTTACTTTAGGTCATGTTCTGTCCCACTCTGAGTTCTACAATCAGATGCTCCCCCAGAAAAAAAGAAGCGAGTGCTTTTTATGTTAGACTTTCACACTTTTGTTTTGATGAATGAAAGTCAGAGTAAGTCCTGTTGTCAAGGGGAACAGGCTTAAGTTATGAAGAGTACCTTTCATTAGTACATTTATCACATTATCGAAACAGCCTATCAATTCATGCAAGCTTTTCACTAGGAAAAGCTGAAGGTCTCAGAGGAGCATTACTGCTACCAAACACACCCTGAAGAACTGATTCACCCACTGCAGGAGGCAAGAGTCACTACGTACACCCAGCTACACAGCGTGCAGTTCAGACTGGTTACTGGCTGTTGGGTAGATGATCTTCCTGGGGTTTTGCATGGGTAGCAAAACAAAAGCAGGACATGCAGGCAATTTGTTTTATTACAATTTCAGAGTCCTCGAGAAGACCAAGGAACAAAAAGGACTGCCAATTTAAAGAGTCATTAAAGCCTAAGTACTTTTTGTCCCATAAACAATTAAAATCAATCCAAAAGGATAAACCAGTCAAGCCCATCCAGCCCAGCATAAAGAAAAGACTGCTGCTCATGCAGCTGAAGGGCTACTTGTCTTTATTCCTACATTGTTCCAAAAGGTGGTACAACAAACTTCAGAGACTCATGCCACCTCCAGACACAAACACAGCTTTTAACTATCCTCTAAGCAAGGCAAGAAAGAGACAGGCTATTTTAGAGATAGCCTACTTAAATCCTTTTTCTGCAGTGTCTTACAAAGTGAGCAGTCAGGGATTTTTTCATCTGTCTGTACAGTACCTAGCACACATGCAAACCAGCTAGCTCCAGGCACCTGAGTTTTTAATGCCTTAGTATAGTAAAGTTTAGTTACTAAAGAAAATATGTTTCAGCAACAGGTACATAAATAAAAAAAAAGACTACAGACTAAGTTTTGCACTAATATATATTCTGGGCTGACACCCATTATTATCTTTTATTGACAATAAGCAGCTCAGCTGTCTTTGTCAGAACAGTTACCTGCTCCTGAAAGTGGGACAATAAATGGAGAAGAGATCACCAAGCACACTCCAATAGAAAAGCTGCCTGATGTCTGACAACAGCTCCATGTAGACAATGGGGAATTAGCTGACAAAGGATTACCCATGCCCTAAACTCAGCCCATTTAGCACAGACATCTTTGCTTGCTCCGATTTCTTTTACTGCCCTGAGTTAACTCAGTTGCTGAGAATCCACTGGCAGATTAAGGAGCTGGGCAAAATAAAGCCAGGAAAACCACAAAAAGTACCCAAGTACTCTGTGAAGCAATGCAGCACTGGATGTGCTGAACAGTCAGCTAGCTTTGCTTAAAACAATCCTCAAATTTAAAAACTGTTGTCATGTCTCAGTAGCAGCAGAGCCCTCCTTAGGAAGAGGGGCCATAAGAAATAGAATTGCTGGAACATTCCATGCCACTGAGTGGCTGAGACAGGTGTTGCTTTTCTCAGGTACTGAAGCACCCGCTACTGAAGAGGGTTAGCTCTTCGGGGAAGAAAGGAACAGCTTTTAAGACCCAGCTAGAATTTTACAGCAACAAGCAAAAGCTGCACTCCTTTAACTATACTGATACACCATAACCGTACAGCCTCTGTATACCCCAGTTCCAAAACTCACAGAAGCAGCAGGTACAGTGATTTAAGACTTACTGCCCAGGTGCTTGCTCTGTCCCCAGAGTTCTCTGCTCCTGCGGCTGGACCATCTGAATGCATTGTGTCAGAGCATCTCATCTACTTTGGGGCAGCTGGTTTGCACAGCAAATTTGAGCAGTTTGAGCCAAGCAGCACTAAAGCAGATGGGATATCTTTATACAATCCCTTTTTCTAATAGAGCACTTGGGGCTAGAGCACCTTAAAATAACACAATCATTTTCTGTAATGAATTGTCCAATGAAGATTTAGTTTAGAATATTACAACCTGCTGCTGCTCAACAGTGCTCCTCTACAAGGGGCTGCCTTCTCAGCTGCCAGGGGAGGGGAACTGAAAGTTCCTCAATTCCCATCAGGCAAAATGTGAGTTACACTAAATCAGTCCACTTACTGAAAGCATCAGCCAGCTGGTTCTGTCTGAAGAAAAACAGAGCTTACTCAAAGCATTGGGGTGCTCTGGGGGAAGAGGAGAGTAGTAACATATTCAGTCGCTTATCTGTTTGCAAAATGAGCATCTATGCATAGCCCTGGTGCAGAGACAGCAATCCTGGCTTCTGTGCAGGTGTACTGGTAACTACCCTGCTCTAGATCCAGCTGGCTTGCCTGAAGATCACCAGTCCCAGTTGCCCAGCATTACTTCTCACCAAAAGCCAGCATCTCCCCGACCCAACAGCAGTCAACCTGAGCAATCACTAGTCTGCTTCAAGCAAGGGACGGATGGATTGTCTTGAGCAATTAAAACCCCTGGACTTCACTAATGATCTTGCAGCAGCAGGAACCTCTTGTATTACCACAGCTGGACCTCAAAAGGAGGTCCTGTCTTCTAATAGTGTACCTGGCCAAAACATCCATGTGGACCAGGTCCTTCTGTATTACAAAAACATGTTTAGTTTATGATTCTGATTTAAATCATAAAGTTTCCCTTAAAGCAAGTGGAAGAGAATATTCTAAATACATTCATAAAGTAACTGTGACATCAATTTTTCCAGCAACTTTTCCTTCCTTCCCCCAATAGCTTTCAGTTCACCTCTAGATTACTGTGAACATTTTTTACCATTCTTTTTCAGAACTGATTCAGAGGAAATAACCACCATTGATGACATTAGTAAGCTTCATAGATGTTCTGAGTAGCTAAACTATCTGACAGGAATTTGCAGAGGCCTTCTCCCAATTATCACACTGTACGTACATTGCAAAGAAACATACATCTTCTGGCTAGTGAACAACTGGATGATTCAAGGGACACACACCCACATTCCTCTCAACTGCAGCAAGTCCAGGCTGAACATTACTTGGCTGCTAGTGCAATTTGTTTGGAATAGTATTAGCTTCTCACTCCCTCATCTCTTTCACAATTATTACCAAAGTGGGAAGCACTGTCATGATCCAGTTTCCCTGTCGGGGGAAACTGATGAGCCAGTCAAAACGCATTTATAGAATACAGCAAGAGAAACTAGCTCCAGCTAACTAACGGACATCTCGCAAAATGTTATGTTCTCCATCATGACAGCATGGCTGTTATATGCTATTGAAAATAGGTGACGGCAATGTTTATAGGTAGAGAAAAAAAGAGAGTCAAGTTTTTGAGATCCTTTAGATCCCAGATAGAAGCAAACGTCAAAACTAAACACAAGTTTACAAAAATTTCTCCGAGCTTAAAAATTGTCCTCAACTCGCATTTCGCTTAGCTTGTTGCTTCCATTTCAGAAGTTGCATGCCTAAAAGCTTCTCTATTACGCCCCTCCCACCTCCAAAAAAACCCACACAGTAATTAGTGGGAATAAATAATCTTGCCTCTAACTATACCTCATCTTACTTGTGGCCTGCACACTGCCCTTCATCTCTTGCTCTTTCCTAAAGGAAGCAATCAGGAAGAAAACCCAGTATTTCTCAAAATGTGTTTATAACAATTATCAAAAGACATCAAACATCTTGATATGATGTAAACAGCACAACTATTTAAAAAAAAGATCAGTTTTTTCTCTCTACAGTAAAGATATCTAATATTTTAGAAGTACAAGTGTCTTGCAACACAGCCTGAAGAGCACTTTTGCTGCAATCCTCTGCTGGAAAACTATGCAACTTCCTACAGTAATGCTTTGCGGGAAGTTCTAATTGCTGCATTTGCAGTAACGGGCAAGGGTCTAGTTTTAGTCTTCTTTGCTACAATGAGAACTTTCAAGGTGACTTCAGGTCGATACTTCTGACTCACTCAGAATCTTTTACTACAAAACATTAAAAAAATAAATCATAGTACAAGTTTTCTTCCATTTTGTATAATTTTGAAAGTAACAAACTAAACACAGGAATTCCCATTTGCTGTAAAGTGGCCTTTCCTGACTTGATTTGCATCACTTTGAACTACACATACCAAAAAAGAATATCCTTACTGCACATTAAGATGGCCCAGACAGTAAACAACAGAGTTTACTATGGTCCCAAAAGTCTCCAAACTGAGCCTAGCATTTTAAACCTTATCTATACAAGTTAATTAGGCATTAATTTGGTGCAAAGCTGCTTTGGTTCAGCTGTCAATGTTTTGTTTCTACATGTTGGTAGGAAAGCTGCCTTTACAGCAGTAGACCTTTTCCCCTTCTTGTAAGGGATGATTTGGTTCCAGATCAGGATGTATACATGCTACTGCATTGCTCTAATATTAATTTGAAAAAGATTCTCACACTCATTTGCTCACTAGACTTAGACTTGCTCTTTTAAGCAAATTGCCTTTTTTTAAACAGGCAGAAGTTGCAAAACATTTCCCTCCAGTGTTATCATAGGGCAGTTTGTGAACTTCCTTTTGCTCCACAGTTGCGTAGAAGTGGCCTGAAGTTGCATTTACTTCAGTCATTTACATAAGGAAAACCCTGAAAGCTTTTCTGTTTTTTTTAAATCCTAGAAGCTACTCGAGTCAGCAGTCCAGCTCTCCCAACCTCATACAGTGAGCCTCTGCCCAAGACCTTACCAGTATACCAACTCTGACAATTCATACAAAGTTTGAGGGTACCATTTTCATCCTATCTGCATAGCACTGGAAATGTAAACTATAGCTACATATTTTTTCTCTAAATCCAAATGAAGAGTTATTAGAAGAACTGTTGAAACATCAGTTTTATGCTGGGGAAAAATGCAGGAGGAGTATACTTGAAATAGTCAGATTTAGCTACAGAAAATCCTACTCTCTTTTCCTGAAGGTAACACTTATTCATGCACTTGGGAAAATAATAAAAAACCCCACAAATCCAAAGAACTAGCAATGCTGCAAGGAATCTTGTAGTTATGAGGTTACCCAAAGAAAGAAAAAGAGATGGTCTGACAGCTGAAGGAGTACACCTCTGAGCAGGCATCAGCCTCCAGGCTACCTGAACCTGGCATTTCATTCAGTCTGATGTGTTTGAAATTAAGGGTACGGACTCATAACAATCTACACATCAGCCCTAGCCTCTTTCCACTCTATTGCACCAGCCTGAAGTTTGTCTGACCCCTCAGAAAAATACCTCTCTGGTAAATAAAGAAAACACTTTCTCAGCTGGGATGGTTTTCTGCCAATCTACTGGTCTAAAGGAGCTCACCAAAGGTTCAGGTCAGCAGAACTACAATCCCCGAGAGTCACTCAGGCTGCCGTAAGACTGCACGTACAGTAACCACTTACAGTCTGCTTTGTTCCAGTTTTAGTATTGGCCTTTTCTGCAACAAGAACCAGTAGCTGTTCCACATAATTCACCATCTTCTCTGGTGTCAGATAGACAGCAATGCTTAAATACACTAAGTGTATGGGAGTTTTATGATTTTACCATTATCTCTGCAGATTAAGCTCTTCAGAACACAACCAGCAAGGAAAAGCAGTGGCAACCCCATGTCCTGAGGGGTAAACATATAGCATCACCTTCTTTTCTCAATAGCTTCTGGCTCTCCACAGTGTTTTTCACCTTGACCAATATGACTACTTGCACTTTTCAACCATTAATGGTAAAGTTTGCATAACTTTCGGTGTCCACAATACTGCATTCTCTACATGGCTCCCATATGGCAGGATAATTTCTCTGTAACCTAGAAACAGAGTTCATAAGTCTGCAGGGGTAGGCTGCAATTCCTTGCCACCAGTCTTGCCTTCCTCCCCTGGCATAGCACTGGCTCCAGAGATTTCAAGGAGGCACTAATGACAAATGTTCAAGGGCATTTGCTAAATGGATGCCCACACTGAAGTTTCAGTATTACACAGCAATGCCTAGCTATTTGGTAGGAACAAGCAATATGCATTCCAGCATCATCAACACATCCATTGAGTGCCTCGAGAAGCAAATTTTCCTTTGGCCCCTGTATAAGAAACCTCTGATTTGCAAGGAACTGATTATGTGCAGTGATCACAACAGAGGTACAGGTTGTCCAAGGACAGATCTTCAGGAGAAGCTGTGTGTTACACAGATGTCATTCCCTACTACCAACTCTTCCTCAAAACTAACCTCTCCCAGTCTTGCGACTTCCTTCCCACTCCATCACGCCCTGATCTTCATTGTCCCCTTCCACTGACCCGGCTTCAGCTGCCAAAACTTCCTTTGCACATTAACACCAGCATATAGATGTGTGGTGCAAGCTATGCAGCTGAGCCAAGTTTATTAACAGACTGCTTTATGCCTTGACTTGGACTTCATTAGACCTTATGCTAAGTAGGTGGAAGCTGTTAACACAGAGAAAACAGCACATTATATATAAGGAAAACAATTATCTGCTCAGAAAAAGAAACAGCCTTAATAGACAGCAGCCAACTTACTTGCTAGGAGAAGGCAGGCAAATGAAATGATGTGCAGTTGCTTGACAGTGATATCATAGCGATCCATAAACAGGTCCAATAAATAGATAGCGAGATGCCGGGCTGTAGGGCAGAGATTGCAACGGTTGCTGAGGAGAGTCAAGAGATCAATGAAGTATCGGCGCATCCCAATCTGTGGTGAATGAGCCTTATACACAGGCAACTTCAGTTCCTATGGGGGGAAAAGAAAAAGGGAGAAAAGAGGGGTACTGAAACAAATACCATTTCAGCATCTGGAATCCCAAACCAACACCCACCACCTGCTATGGCAAATAGCCAGCTACAGCAGTATGACTGCAAGGAAATCAGGGCTGGATTACTGCATGTTTTGACAGTCAGTTAACTTGTAGTACTTTGGTCATCCACGCACTTTTCTCACAAGCATTAAACACATGGTCACACGCCATAACCCAGGAACAACTTGCTGGTGCTTTCTACAGAACACCAAACTTCTTGGCCATGAAAACTGTTCCCGGTGGACTCCGGTTTAATTTTGTTCAACAAAATTGGACTGATAAGTAAGGTTTTAACAGACTTTCATGGGCAAGAAGGGCAAGATACATTTCTCTGATATTGCCCCTTCCTCAGTTACCCAAGTTACTACATCCTGTGCCAAAAAAATGCATAGGTCTTTGGAATAAATAACATCCATCTAACATTTAAAAAAATTCATACAGTCCATGGCTGCAGCAAGAAACAAAGGCAGACATTAGTAAGAAAAAAGAATAGGAGAACGATTAGACTTTTCTAATTATAGCAAATTCCAGTATTTTTGTGGTAACCTATTTCAGCATTATAGAAGCTAATTATTGATCTGACAGACTGTATTAAACATGTAATGTACAAATTTTCATTTTAAGGGCAGGATTATATAAGTTTTTGATCTACCTATGCTAGATCTTCNTTTTTTTTTTTTTTTTTTTTTTTTTAAACACACACAAGTTTGTAGCCACTATGCAAGTGTAAGTTAAGGTCCTTGGTAATACCTGCAACAAGCTAATGCCACTTAAAAATCAGCACTTTCTCACTTTAGACATGGTTATGGCCAGGTTGCTAATGCAGTTATGGCCAGGTTTGAATTAAAGTGGGCTGAATACATGGTGATAGGCATGGAGTAGAAAAATACTGTTTCGGCAAGGTGTATCTCAGTAATTTGTCAAGGCAATATGTTATTTTCATATTACGTATATTTGAATGTAAACTAGTAGTAGGACAGTGCTGCAAGAGAGATGTGTTTTACAGTGGAATACAAAGCAGTACATAGCAGTTAATTCTACTAAATAAATCAGGAGGGTTTGGTTGTTTTGGGGTTTTTTTGGTTTTGTTTGTTTGTTTGTTTTAAAAAAAAAGTGTTCAGCAGCAGTATCTGCAGTGGCTACCCCATTTACACAAGTAAGAGGCACCACCTTGCACAGCCAGCACGGTGGCAGCCCACGCTCCTTTCATCCCCTGGAAGGACACATTCCATGAGGAGGTTCAACTTATCAGGAAAAAATAGCTACACAATCAGGCTCAGAGGGGCGCACATAACTGGAAACCAGGGAGGCTCCAGAACAAGCAGCAGCTTACAAAGCCAGCATGCCAAGCGCTGTTACGGATGATTGCTTCCCAGGCCTTTTTTTAAGAGAGTCGGTGAAAAAACACATTCCAGACTGAACAGACACATGCTGTGGACAGGCAAACAGCCCTTTGAAACCTGGGACAGCCTTTACTGGGGGATTATAAAGAACTTGCCCACCAGTAACAATTTATAAAGCAGGGAGACAATGGAACATGTTCCTCCCCCCATTGTTTTATACCCAGAAAACACCCATAAATTTGATTTTTGGATCACCTTATGTACAGAGAGGTTCAATCCATCAGTACAACTGACATACACAGGTTCAGAGCAGGAATTCGTAGCATACCCATAACATGAATGTTCTGGCAGAAATGGTTTCAAGCTCAGTGCTTACATCAGTTAAAATAACTGTTTTTTTTTTTTTTAATGTGTCTATACAAAGCCCAAGCCATCACAAGATCAGGTGGCAATTCTACCTCTGAAATATTTTGTTCTTCAAGTGACTGGTAAAAGCTTCAAGTTTTATTTTTTTAAATGTCCATCCTGTTTTGACAGCTAAGTCTCCCAGCAAAATTATACTATATACTCTGAGGTCAGCATACATACTTAATGTGAAATTTGCTTTTTAGACCAGAACAACAAATGCAAACAGTAACTCTGGTTCTACATCTAATCAAAAAATCTGACATGTCTAAGTGTTACAGTTCAGTGGGTGAGCATTAAAGGCTCAGAATGAAAGCAGAGATCCAGAGATTTGCATCCGAACCTCAGATGCTCACAAGGCAGTACTACCCCTACTCAGCCCACTGCGCTAGAAAATTCAAAGACCAGTTAAAGCACTGAATTTAAGCCAATTGTATTATTCTGCTACTTGTTTAACACAGACATTTACTCCCCTGTAAGACATCCGGTTTTTTGTTGTTGTTATTTTTTGAAAATTGGTTACTGGTAAAGGGCGTAAGTGAAAGGCATTCTCATTTTGTTCCCGTGGGCTTCCGTGTAACAAGATTTGACAGCACAGACAAGGGTCAACTTCAGGATTAATGTTAGGAGGAGCAGAGCCACGTGCTGCAGTTTCCTTACAAGATCAAGTTCCTGGATATTAATTGATCCAGGGTAATTATCTGTGTATAGGCAAGAGCCTTGCCCTGCACCACTTAGCATGAAGCAGCTAATAAGCAGTTCAATAGGACTGCTTTTACACTGACAGATCAGTCTTAAATGATGAGATTTTCTTGTAAAGGAAAGCCAGTGGTATGTAGTGTAACAATGCAAGAGCTGAATAACAGGCTTACAGTCATCAACACGGCTGTGAGTATGCACCCCTTTCCATCAACCCCCCCCAGGGTTCTTTAGCATATGTTCATCAAGAAAAAAAAAAAAGAATCCTTTGAATTCAAAAAATGCCTTTGCTGCTTTGGGGATAGCAATGCAGAATCAGCAAATACACTCGGTGGAAAGAAACTGAACTTTTGGGTAGCAAGAATAAAATAAATCCTTTCCATTGCTTACTTTTTTCCTTTATCTCCAGTAAAGCAACAGAGAAGAAACTGGGAGTCCTGCTGGCTGCTGGAATTGCCCTTTCATATGCTGTTTCTGCTCATCTTTGACCTGTTCATCTGTATCTGCTTCAACAACTTCGCTTCGGGCTACTGAGCACTTGCCACATTGAAATGCTAAAAGCGGCAGCACAGAAGAGGCTCACAGGTGTCTTGGAAATTACTTAACAAGCTTTGCTCAACATATTGATCAGTGTCTCTCCACAAAAAGCCTCCAGAAAGTCAGAGCCCAGGATTTAAAGGGATCATCACTTAATCTCAAAAACCTGAAAAGTAAGGGTTGGACTGAGTCAGTGTTAAGGGTGAAGACAGTTTTTTAAGCTGCCACCTCCTACCGGCTTCAAGACCTGACCTTCCAAAAGAAGGGAATCAGTGTAAACATTTTTAAGTGGTGTGAAAGACTACAAATCACCGCCAGCAATCACATCTGAAAGGCAGCCAGGCTCCAGACATCAGCCATTCATACACCGCAGAGACACAGCTCATCACCAGTAACCTGACCACTTCAGCTGGCACCATCCATTACCTCAGCTCAGGAGACAAGATTTCCTCTGGTTTGGATGGTTTTGTAACTGGGCTGAGCAAATGCACTTCAGACTCCATCCCTAAAGGAGACACTAGGCAACAAGCCTTAAACTAAAGCTTTTGAGCAACCACAGGAAGGTCAGGCTTTCCCTGGCCTTTTTAACTAAATCAGCCAGAGATGGAAGCGGAGAGGAAGAAAACTTAACAGGACCACTTCCTCCAGCTCACTTAAAGCCAGTCTACCCAGCACTGATCGTCACCAGAGTACCGCATCAGCTAGCTTGGCATTCAACATGGCAAGAAATTCCACACATACTGAAAAGAAATTGGACAGGAAAAACGTAAAACTGTTCTCCCACTGATACAAAGCCAGTAATGAACTGACAAAGCAGTCGGGAGAAAAAAAGTCAGCAGTAGAACAGTTAGCAAGTGATGTGACATTATGGTAATAAGTCACACTAATATGATCAGTTCTTGGAACAAAAGTGTAATTCGTCAAGGTATTTTAGAACAACTCACAGGCTTTTTGACAAGGAAAATGAAACGCTGTAACAAATATGCCTCAAGTTCCGAAATTCAGGGAGATGTTAACTGAATCTGGGTTCCACCATGTCCGTGCGCTTGGACTTCAGTCAGGATCTGTTCAGTGCCACAGATCAAACACGCAGCATCTCCTGACCCCCTGCAACAGCTCCGCTGTTTCTCCCTGCCCTCCTCCCGCTCTGCGCACCAGCCGGCCCTGCTGCAAGACACCCAGCTGCTGCATACAGGCATCTCCAGAGAGCCAGGTAAATGACCTGCTCAGTTCTGCAGCAACACGAAGCACCTACACCAGAGCTACTCAGGACCAGTAAAGCCTATCTAGAAACAGCTGTTGCAATACTCCCCTACACAGACATAGGCTCCATTTACTACCATGAACTTCATACTTCTCACATTATTATTCTTTTTTAATATTGTTATCTACTTCTGTTCCTGGATATGTAAACAGAATCCAGCGTATGGCCCCTGCTACCACAGCTCACAGATGTTCACCGCTGATCCTAACCCAAAAGCTGAAAAAAGGTTTCAGCTGATGAACAAAGGTACCCAGGGAAGTATAACTTCAAAGTTTCAACAAGCTCTCTGTGATTCTTATTAATCCAGGGGAAAGTATATTAACCCAAGACACCACTTGTGTGGTGTCAATAAGGCATTCAAAACAAAAAAGGGGGGGAGAGGCAGCTACTGAGTATTTAAGTCAGAAAAGTAGTATAACCCATGGTAACTCAGGCAATCATTTAGCTCTCTGTATGTTACATGTTCTGGAAAAATAGCGTGTATGTGACCTCTGCCAGATTCTTAAAAACTACAGTAAGAATAACAGACACTGCAAAGTTTTTGGTGTTTGAACAGGAAAAAGAAATGTCTGTAGATGAAAAATAAAGGGAAAGCTTATCAGCAGGCTATTAACGCTTGTTCTTTGAAAGCGACAAACTCCTTCCTGTTTTGTGTTCTAAGCAAACAGTTTTCCAGCTGTGGAAGAAAGGTGACAAACTGATCTCTTAGACATAATTATGGCACTGCACATGAGAAACCACTAAAAGCTAACTCGTCTATAATGTATTATTTATGCAAGCAAGATGATGATATGCAAAGGAAAGTTTAGACTATACTGTATTTTTATAGGAGTTTGAAAATTCAGAGGACTCGGCATGCTTCTTTGCAGTAGACTAGGTAGCATGCTACCAATTTAATCCTGCTACCAATGTCATGCTATTCTCTCCCTGCAATGGAAGCGATCCTTCTGCCTCTGCACAGACCGCAGCACTACGCCTTCCAGTAACGAAATCACTCGGACAAAACTTGCTGGCAAGTGTTTCTCCGCTTAGGCAGCTGACTGCAGTTTAATTAATCGGTCAGAAAGGTTAAGAGTTAGTGGTTTTGTGAAGAGTCTGATAGTAGAGTACAGCTGATGCATTTAGCTTTTACTAATCTTAACGCTGGCCAAGCAAACTCAAAGGGAAGAGCAAAGGTGACTGACAGGGCAGTGCTCTGAGGGTCTGGCCAGCAGGATGTGTTTCCTCGCAGAGCAGAAACGCACAAAGTCTCTGGAACAGCCACGCTCGCATCGTCTGTGCAAGCACAGCCCAACGATTATACCTGTTAGAAGACAGAGCCATGCGGGACAGTCTAGGATTCATTGCATGATTATTACTCCTCTTCTCAGCCCTGCCAAAACCATATGTTAGAGAGTCCTGAAAGTTACAGCGTTTCCCATTATTTAAGCAACCTTCAGCCATTTTAGACAAGTCTCAATCAGGTTTCAGGAGAAGTGCCAGTCTTGCACAGTGTCTGGCAGTACGTAGGAGGAAGAGACAAACCTGACAGAACCACATTTCAAGAAGGATGTCAGATGGTTCCTCTCATTATTTCCAATGAAAATTTAAAATCCAGAGATTTTCTAATAAGGAAGGGCACATGGGCAATATATCCTTTCTTTTTCCCCCTCATTCAACAGTGAGCAATCAGGCAGACAGACCAACAGCTTGAACACGCTTGTTACAATGCCTGGATCAGTGCCGCCAGCAGCTACCCTTACTGATGTACGATACATTCCACTGATGCATGAGTTGAACAGCATAAATTAGTATTTTCTTCTGTGTTACCACTGTTCCTGCACACTCAAAAGGAGCAGCAAATTCAAGTGTACCTCCCACAAAGGACCAGAACTCAGGCCACGTAGAATAGAACCCTCAAGTTCCAATCTACTCAATGACTTTGGTTTACACTGGGTTGTTTCACTTACTCGTTCAAAGAAGCTTCAATAGTTTTTCCCCCCTTTACCTAGATTAAAGGCCATCTCAGACTACATTCTGTGCTCTTCATGCATCTGTCTTTCAAAATATCTACAGATAAACACAGACTCCCCTCCTTGAGATCTGAGCTTAGTGCAGACACTTAAATTAAACTTCAGGCATACTACTGAGATGTCACACAAAAGACCTGTGGCAGACCAAGACAGTATTACAACTGGATGTAAAAAGTTTTTGTGCTTGAATCCACTCCACCCTTCAGCATCCTCACAACAGTCCCAGGCACTCCAAATTTACGGGAAAGTTGAACTAGTATTGTGCTTGAAAATCCATTAGTTCACATGTTCCACTGTGGTATTTTATCAAGCATTTCATTAAATCATTCTTACACACTTTGAAGTATTCAGAAGTTCGGCAGCTAATCTGAGGAAGATCAGAGAAAGGAGTGTGAAAATTGAAATTCCAACTTTAAGGAAAAAAGGAGAGAGATCATGAATAACCACGTACTTTATTAGGACACCTGTTCCTTTCAGCTCCATGCACATGCTGCCATCTACAACATAAGCAAACGATAGCTAGCAACCAGTAACGCTATTGTTGCTGATTTTGAAAAGCCAGGGGCTTTTGTGTGTGTTTTCTGTTAAGTGAACAGATTATGCTTTTGCAGGTGGGCTGCCAGTCTTACATTAAAAAAATGGTATTAATACACCTCAATGGCTGTGACACCTACTTGCTTTTACAGCGGATTCAAACTGGAAAGGTGCATCAGAATGAAAGGTTAATGGTTTATCTATTAAATGAAACGGAAAATAGCTCAAAACCTTTTGCATGTCTGCAGGTATCAGAGACCCCTGAAGTTCTCATCTAAATTTTGTTTTAAAAAATAAAACCCAGCAGCAGCACCTATGCAACACCTGAAAGTCTTCCCTCCGCTCAGAGTGTAACTGTCTAGTCTGCGCCAGTCCGCATTTCAGGCTGTGCCAGGCACATCTGAATATATCAAACTTACTGTTTAATTAATTAAGCATTGAAGGCATGACTAGTTTTTAAAATAACAAGGACAAGAGTGGACTTACAGGCTAACAGATAAAACAGTACCTGTTACATCAAGACTGTCACACTACCAACAGGTGAAGTAAACCAGATGCTTTGGCATAACTGCACAAGACGGAGGGCCATACACTGGGGGCAGGGAGGAGAGGGAGAGGTGGTGTCTCTACCAAAGTTTTTACTGAACAAAGTTAATAACAGGATCCTGCACTACTTCTAACAGGATGGCTTAAAACTGCAAGAAATGCCTTTATGGTGACAATACTCAAAGGCCAGTGATGAAAATGGCCCCTCACAACAAACCCTGCGTGGATTACACTCCCGCTGCAGAGACTGCAGTGCAAACCGACACCACGGGCCAAGCTGAGGGCAACACTGCACGCCAAAATAGAAAGAAACACATCATGGTGATAAACAGCATTTCCTCATTAAGATCTTTAAACCAAGAGGAGGTGAGAGACAGGTGTGGAGGGGCTTTCACCTCGAGGAAATCACTCAGACTTTTTACCACTTAACAGCAAAGGACTGTTTGCTTTCTGCAGAAGGAGGATCAGCTCCCCTCACCTGGCTGAAAGGAACTGCTGAGAGTAATTTGGACTGCCTTTAAAAAGATCAAGTTGCAATTATTAACCTTTTAAATTCACAAGCAACAAGCCCTGTAAAATTTGTCCCTGCTCTGACAAGCTATGCAAGAGACAGAAGGAGGGAAATGCAGTCAGATCTAGTAATTCTCATTAATTACAGGAAATTAACATACCCTGGAAGGAAACAGCCCAACATGAGCACAAAAATGGGGGAGGAATAGCAAACAGACATCACTTATTTGTGGGACACTCAGACTGCCTTCAGAAGTGAAGTGTTTCCTCAACTTTAAACAACAAACAAAGAAACCTCAGCACTGACTTGTTGCTCAGCTTTCCACACTTCAGGAATATTCAGGGCTACTGAGCAGCCAGAAGAGTTTTGCACAGATGTTGCAGTCCATTCACAGAGGCGTCTGATTTTTGACATGGAAGTCTGCTGCCTGACACAACCAGTACCTTCCCATTATCAGTAACCTAGGGCCATTGTAGAAGTAGCTGAAGTACCAGAAAATGTCAACACATACACACACCACCTTTTCTGGCTTAGTGTGTTAAGACTCTTCTAGTACAAACACACACAGTGTGCTCCGATTTTTATTTTGCTTCCTGGCTCAGTCTTGCAACAGGTTTCATGTTCTGACCTAATCCAGGGGGATACTTTTACCTTTCATTTAAAATCTAAGGATGCGTGTACCACTTTTGGAATTTAAGCATTTTGATTCACTACATCAGCACACTCAATAGCTAATACAACACAGTCCTGCTAAGCTTAGCATCACAGCACAGATATTTTACTAGTCAGACAATTCAGGGGCTATTAATTTCCTCCGCATTGAGCTAGAGGCTTTGGGAAGTCACAAAGCCTCGCAGCATCTTTCAGCCCTCTCTGAATTAGAAGCCAGGTGTACCACACACATTCAGTATCTGCTCTCATGCAGAACATACCCATCAGATGCAGCACACAACATCTGTCACAAAGGACACCAACTTTTAATGAGGTTAAGAACTCCCAGATCCAACTGGGGGGGATGGGAGGGATAGTGTAACATTTTTTCCAGTTGTTAATGTAAAACCTGTGTTGTTTCATAGTAGGCATACATCTCCCATATTTGTGTGTTCTAAATTATTTGGGGAAAAAAGTGTTTCTAATGATCTTAAAGTTGTTTTAGGAAGAGTTATGTTATTAAAAGGGACATTTTATTTCTCACCTTAAACCCAGCCTTTAAGTGTGTTCTTCAAAAAGAGTGGGATAGCCTGCAACNAAGAGTGGCATAGCCTGCAACGTCCATTTCAACCTCCTTGACAAGCCTCTTTAAGTAACTTCCCTGTCAGGTTCGCAGGACTTGTGACTCACTAAGACCCGTTTCTTCTCACCCAAGACCAGAGACACGCACTGTTCAGACTAGGACTCCTCAGCAAGTATCTTAAACCAGAGAGGTCACTTAGGCTTGAGAGTACCATTGCCTGAATTCTCTCTATTCCAGTATTAACATGCTAATACACTAATAGCGCACTAACACACGAATACTGCAGGTGAGATGCCACTACTGAAGTTTATTTTGTTCTATGCAATGGCCACAGGCATCCCTAACACTGGTCCGTGCTCACAAAACTTGACTTCAGCACCTCAGAATTACTTATCTTCCCAAACTTTGTTGAAGGATCCTTTTGAGGAGTTCCAGAACATTCCACAGTAAATTCTGACACTTTAGACGTCAAAAAAGCAAACCTTAGCGATAGACTTAAGAGCTGTTTCTACAGACTATTACTGGGGGGGGGGGGATTCACAGAAAGTGAACCAAAGAGGTTTTAGGGGCTGTGATTATTTTTGCTTGATATACTTGCACTCTGGATTCTCGTGTAGTACTTCATTCAAAAAAGAAAAGTCATCCTTACAAGGTAGGCAGAATTAGGTTTAAAATTGTCCAAGCAGAAAGAGTTGTAGGCCTTCCTCAGAGCAGAAAAAACAGAGCAGCCCAGAGACCCTCCTCCCTCTTCGCAGGTTCTTTGAATTCAAACAATTCTTGTCACTTCAGCTGCCCTAGGTTAGCATCCATATACAAAGAAGTTTTAGTAGTCTAGAGTCATCAGATGCACCCAGAAAGCAGGCTGATGAATAAAACAGTTGATTAAAAGATAGTGGATAAGCTAAAAAAAAAAAATATCAAAGCTTCTCCCCACCTTTTAACACCCAGGAAGGGTGTAGGGCCAGGAAGATCTGCCTCAGCTGGAGGACATGGGAACAAACCAAGCCCCTTGCAGAGATCTGATAACAATTAACTCACCTGACATAATTTATTGCTAAATGCCTGTAAAGAAAACAAACGGAACAGAATGTCTAAAGCATTAACTTGGCTAGCCATAGCTTTAGTTTAAAAGCTGCGTCAAGTGCAGNTAACTCACCTGACATAATTTATTGCTAAATGCCTGTAAAGAAAATAAACGGAACAGAATGTCTAAAGCATTAACTTGGCTAGCCATAACTTTAGTTTAAAAGCTGCGTCAAGTGCAGGTAGTCAATATTTGCAGAGGGCTCTCTCTCACGTTACCCAACTAACTGCATTTAGAGCTTCTCCAAAGCTGGGAGTCTACCTAAGGAAATGTGAAAAGTAAACAAACAGCCTTAGTTCTACCTGCTCTCCGTACACCACTTCATCAAACAGCGACCAGACTATTTTGCTTATTGCAGGACATTTTAGCGGTTTTCTAGTCCGTGTGTAAACGATACACTAACTTCTAGAAAAGCTGTGTCTGTACATCCTTCAGCTCCTCTACAGTCTGCCGGGGAACAGGATCCTACCTTTTACTCTAACTTTAGCATTTATAGGTCGAAAAAGAACCAACGCTATTTCTCCGGATCCCACAATACGCTGCAATTTTTTGCAGGTCAACACGAGCATCCTCTGAGCATTTAATGCACCGGGCCATCAACACCCCGCCTGAGTGAGAGCTCCTGAGGAGCTGCAGGCCGGTATTTTTTAGGTAGCAGCTTTCACAAGTTTGGTTCTGAACAAGTCTCGACCAAAAAGCAGAGCACGGGGAAGAGCTCAGGGCAGACCTGCTGCTTTGGGACCTGCCGGGGGCCAGTTTTCCCCCACCGAGCCTCAGCCCGGCCAGTTCAACGGCCCTTTCCCTCCCCCGCCGGCCGGTGCCCGGGCGCTGCTGCGGCGGAGGAAAGCGAGGAGGAGGAGGAGGAGGAGGAAGAGGAGGGAGGAAAGGAACAAAGTGGGACCCAACCTTCGTCCTCAAGGTCTGATGGATGTCTGCCGCCAGCTCCCCTTTCCACCACTGCTCCTCCATCCTTGTTCTTCCCATCCAGACAAAGCTCCGGAGGAGGGACGGGGCCGCTCTGCCGGGAGGGAGAACAAACCGGACAAGTCGCCCGAAGCCCCGCGGCTGTTTCCGCCGGCCCTCCCCGCCGCACCGGCCCCCGCCCGCCTCCCGCGCCCCGCTATTACCGCTAATAATCACCCAACGCATTGATTTATTTACTACCTTCAAGGCGCTGCTGAACGCCCCCTCCGCCGGTCGCCCCCGCGGGCCCGGAGCGGCCCCTCAGCGGGCGCCCGCCGCCCACGCGGGCCCGGGGGCGGCCCGAGCCATGGCCGCCCGGCGGCGGGAGCCACCACGGCCCGGCGCGGCGTGCAGGCGGCGACAGCGACAGCCACGGCCCGGCCCGGCTCGGCGGGGGGGCGGCAGCGCTGCCCGCAACCTCCGCGGGGCGGCCCGGGCTGAGCCCCGGCAGCCGGGGGGGGGAAGAGGAGGAGGGCAGGCAAGGGGTGGGCTGCTACCCCCTCCGCCGGCGCGGCTCTTGGGTTAATTGGCGCTAATTAACAGCTGGCTGCCCCAGGCGGGGGCAGTTCTTTCCCCTCCGCGCCCCCGCGGGCTGTCGGCTGTAGCACCTGCGCGCCCCCCGCGGGGGGGGGATGGGGGCAGCCCCCTCCCGGCAGCTTCTCCCAGCAACGCAGGCTCTGGATGCTCAGTAAATACGCTCAGTATTAACACAAGAAATGGAGTTTTTCCTTGTTTTACGATTCCCAGTACAAGGCGCCTTATCTTCGGCTGCCAGACACCTGTAGGAGCGCTTGCTTGGCTCCGAGCGGGAGGTTTGGCGGCAGCACGGCGCCCTCTCGGGCCGCGGGTCAAGGTTTCCCCTCCTGCAGTGCCAGAAACCAACTCTGTCCTGTGCAGACGCTGAGCTGGGACTTGTCAGAGGACGCACTTCCCCGTGTTCTCCGTACTTCAGACATAACCCCCATCTGGTGTCTTTGGGACGGGTCCCGTCCCTGTTACGGGGCAGCGCACAGCACCACCTGAGCGGGACCCTCATGTGCTGCCACAGAACTGGGAGATTGGTGGTTTGCCGGCGGGGCTCAGCCTGGCCAAAGCTTCAAGGCTGGGTCTCAGGCACTGCTTTGCCCTGGGAGCACAACGACCCTCATCCTTTCCAAGTTTTATACGCAAAGAGCCCAAGAAAATGCCAGGCACCACACAGCTTTATTCCCAGGCCTCGGAGGGCTGTATTTATAGTCCAGGGGGTATTTCAACAGATTGAACTGAAATCTTTCAACAAGTCATTCTTAGCACTCCGCTTCAGCAATTCCAGGAGCCAAAAAGTCACCATGCAACTTGTTTTATACCCAAATCTCACTGTTGATCCATTAAGGATGAAGAATTTTCACAAGAAAGTTTACCAGGCCTAGCAATGGCTTTTCCATTTAAAATTTCATTTTTAGAATTAGGTGTGTTGTTTGGTTTGGTTTGTTTTTTTTTTTTTTAAATAATTGCCACTCATTCTGCACTCAAATTTGCAAAAGAACCCCACAAAACGTTTGTTCCTTGGTTGGTTTCCTAAAGGAAAGCAACAACAAAAATCTGTCTGCTTCGGTCAAAATAAATATTTGTGTTTATTTTCCTGTTTGTGGGGAAATATTTGTGATCAAAGAAAGTTGTTGACCAACTCTTCTGGGGAAAACATACCCCAGTTGTTTATAGTCTGCGTTTGCAGGCTTGTCCCCTGCTATAAAAGAAAAGCAGTGAAGTTAAGTGACAACAGCTATTAAGCCTACAGATAAAAGCTGCCACCAAGTGTCCGTCAGAAATCATTTTCCCCTATTATCTTTTAAGTACATCCTGGTATCCCTTAAACAAAGGACTTAGGTGCCTTAAATTAAAGCAAAGAAAAAAAAACCCTGTTTTGTCTTTTTGCTTAAAACTGAGCACGTGCGTAGCTATTTTGTTGAATAACAGCCGGAGCATTTCTTTACAAGTAGTTGGTTCGTGGCTCATACAACAATATACTAATTTTCTAGAACAGTTTTTTATAAATATGTATTACATCAGTATAATTCTCTTTTTCTTTTTACAATGTATTATTTGAAAGAAAGAATATCAGTTCTTTGAAATAATGTTTCAATAATACAAACACAGTATGGATTTTCAGAAACTCCCGTCCATAGCATCTATTGATGTAAAACTCTTGTATCTTTTAAATCTGTATTATTTTTAAAAATCTTGAGACTCCATGTGAAATAGAAAACTGTTCCATATAATGTTGGTTTTAATTTTGCAGCCAAAAGATTTTCTTTTTCCAGCGTATGGTCCATGTGTTTCACTTGTTCCGTTTGAAAATAAATTAAGTATGATGTATCCAAAGTTTCCTTCAGCAACTGCATTGATATTAAAAATGGAAACAAATCACGAATGAGATTCTCCTTTCTGTAGCACGGCTGTTAGCAGGGCTCAAATAGACTGCCCTCTAAAAAACCCGAACCAACAGTGCCTTTGATATCATAAAATGTTCACAGTAACAAATTAGAGAGTGCAGTAATTCTGAACTTGTTAAGAGCTCAGTCGTAGCCTTGAACTTTGGAACTGCTTTATTTTGAAGGAGGGAGTGCCACAAGGCCGCGTACATCGAACAGGAATCCAGTACTGTGCCATCTGATAGTCAAATGAACCGCACACCATTAATTCGTTGATATTGTAAAAACTGACTGCAGCTACAGCATATCTTTTTCCATCTAAATGGGATCATTCAAATCCTCATCAGGTTCTGATCTAATGGGTAAAGTTCAGGTTAAAACACAGGCTTTAGCCACAGGAGAACTGCGTTGATTTAATTCAAAGTGCTTTAAAAAACAGACTGAGAGACATAAAAGTAAAATCCCATGGAGATTCCCAAAGTAGGTTTGCATAAAGTTTATATTAACTTTGAGAAGTTTTATGTTACTCTTTCATCATTAGTAAATCATGGTTGGGTAAAGCACAGGTACGTAAAAGTCAGTAAAACTTCACTCATGCAAGCTGAGCTTGTAAGTCAATGAAATTGTAAATGTTGAGGGGGTTTTTCCCTTAAAAATCAGTTTAACTAAGCTAAGTTAACGTCTTTACCATGAGTGCTACCATTCTGAGGGATGAGGTAATAAAATTGCTTTTAGGCAGCAAAACAATCTGAAAACAACTGAGGACAGCAAGCACACCAAAGTGACCCAGGAGTGGCTCAGGCAACCCATACCTGGGGAACCTGCCAGCACGATGGGCTCGGGAGAGGCTGGGGCTCCGCTGGGGAAGCAGCGCAGTGGAAATATGGTGGTATAGAGACAGCACCGAGCACTGAGAGGGGCTGCACCAGTGCCAGTAAGGCTCTCAGTTAAGCCCGGGTGGAAAAAATGGGTTTTTTAGTCAAGTCTCAGGTATAACACAGGCAGTACCAGCACCTGCTCGTGCCATAGAGTCTGTGGGTGTCAGGCAGACATCGAGAGGGCAGTTGTTCACCCCTCTACCACCCAACCCCACCTGCTGCTGGAGGTGGAGAGGAGCTTCCCTCAAATCCAGAAGGAGGCCAGTGCCAACAGGGACCACCTGGTACCTGCATGGAATCCAGCACCCCCCAGGGCTCCTCCTTCCCCAGGTGAGCAGCCCAGCTTCTCGCTGCCCAGCTGCCTCCCGTTTCACCACGATCCCAAAGCTAGATTGGCACAGCAACAGCTGAGCACTAATTTAAGCCAATTTGAGTGCTTTTACACAGTGTAATGGTTTCCTGCTGATGAGTAGGGAGACCTTTATCAACTCTGGTTCTCCATGTCTGTCCATACTTTCTACAGCCCTGTCTGGGTGGCTCCTTTATTGCTCCTCATGCAGTTTTGTTCTCTGATCTGCCTTACTGAACCTAATTTTTCTCCTGGGCTAGTTTTCTGCAGTTTTAAAGAGTGGTCTTGGTTCACAGAGACATCTGAAGCCGGCACAAAGCAAGCAGCAAGGAGGAACAGCCTGGAGCAGTGAGAGGTAAGCAGGGTCTCTTCCTTCAGCAGCATTAAACTGGGATGATGTGGTTTGTGGAGTTGTGCCCAAATCTGGCTTGTCCTTCTCTCTCTAAGAGCCAGCACTGGTGTGACTGGGCAGTGAGGGCCTGATCCAGCAAAAAAC
Source organism: Himantopus leucocephalus (assembly GCA_003993805.1). Lineage (NCBI taxonomy): Eukaryota > Metazoa > Chordata > Aves > Charadriiformes > Recurvirostridae > Himantopus > Himantopus leucocephalus. Next base: position 8,132,744 of record RSEF01000013.1, on the reverse strand, counting down.
CACACAGGGGAAGATTCTGTAAGCTGTGTGGAGCTGTGCCCTTGCTTTACTGGCCTAGCTGGGTCAGGTAACACAGAACCATTAGGAAGCTGGCGAGAGGCTGGGGAGCTCTGGTCCCTCGCAGCTGGCGGAGGTGAGGGCAGGCGGAGAGCAGGGCTGCCCCTTTCCTCCTGGGGTTCATGGGTTTGGAGAGCTGCAGCCCAATTCCCTCTGCTGGTGGTAGAAGCAAGCTATGAATGATTACTTTTTTATTATTATTTTTGAAGGCGATGTTACAGAGTTAGGACTGTCCTTAAGAGCTGTAATTATTAAGCTTGGCTGGCAGGTATGAAGGGCTTTAACCCCCGTGAGCTGCTGTTGGGGGTGTGTCCATGCCAGACCAAGCCTGTGGCAGAGCGAGGAAAGCACACAATTATAGATTCTAGGGTTTAAGGAGAATACTGCTGTGCTCCTAGGTAGCCTGAAAAGCCTGTTTTATTCAAAGGCATTGCAGTTTTCAGCTGTCTGCTGATGCTGAGTGGGTTGTGTCGGGGTGTGTGTGCCATGCCTTGGGGCACTGAACCCCCCCACGGCAGGCTTGTGCCCAGCAGCCTGCAATATCTGAGCTCTTTGCCCAAGAAGGCACAAGCCAGCCCACCCCGGATGTCCCCTTCAAGCACACCGTCCCCTCGTCCATGCTCCTTCCTGATCCGAGTGCTCATTTCCTTGTTCCTCCTCTCAGCCAGTGTTTTATAGGGAAATTAGAATCTCTGTGAACGTACCCTTCCCTGTAGAGGTCTTTCACTTCTCGACCTGCGTGCCAGTCACCCAGGGGACACGGCCTCTCCTGCACACGGTCGCTGAAAAATGCAGGGAGGAACGGCAGGGCTGTTACAGGGGTTACAGCAGCGCTGGAGTGGGGCACGGGGAGCTGCGGACCGTGGGCTTGTGCTGTCCTGATGTAACTCCGCAGTTCCTGCTGTTGGACCCGGCTCGTTTCAAGTGCAGAAATGGCCCCCAGCAGTGGGAAGGGGCCGGGGCTGCCGGGAGTGGGACAGTGGGGACGGTGCAGAGAGCTGCCAGCAGCCACACGGCCCCCGGGGCTGGGTAAGGTTATCGTGGGCCTGCTGTAACACTGTCTTCAGGGACATGGCACTGCTTAGTGAGGCAGCATCGACAAAACCTGGAACAACAGAAAAATGAAACTCTGCCCTGCCCCCTTTCTTTTTTTTAGCACTGGGGTGCTGACTGTTGAGTGTTCACTGGTGTAACTGGGAGCAGGGTCACCTGGGGAGCAGGGCAAACCAGGGTGTCTGATAAATGCACCTGGATCCTCCTTAGTCCCCCAGAAGGAAGATGCGATCAAGACTTGGAGGTGTTGGTCTGCCCCAGCCAGTGCTGAGCCTCGGCAGCACTGGGCGCTCGGGGCAGCGTGTCGGGCACGTGGCCAGGGCTGCGCAGGGGAGCTGCCACCTTGCCACCTTCCCTTTTCTTCCAGCTGTGACATCCCATCGTTACTTTCCACACGCTCCATGTACATTGAGTCCACTGTTAATATTTTCACTATGGAAAATTAGTACTTTTTTATGTTTATTTTTTCTTTTCATTGGTAGCTTTAAAATGTATGTTTGATGTGTGTTGGGGTTTTTTTTAAAAAAAGAAAAAAAAGAACAAAAAAACCCCTTAAGGCTTTTTTGTGCAGACCAGCCCTGAAGGGGAGGAAAAGGGCTTTGGGAGGCTGAGTTACAGTGTCAGAAACTGCACCGGGCAGGAGGAGTTGTCCTTGGGCTCGCTCAGTGCTTCACCTCCCACTGATGTTTGTGCAGAGTGCTCGGACAGTGAGTGTGGAATCACAGCTTTGCCTGAGCTGGAAGTGCACAGCTGCATGGCATTGGGGGTGGGTGTGGGAGGGAGAAGGCTCCGTAGGAGGGGAGACAAGCTCCTGTGGCAGAGCAACCCTCCTGCCTTGGAGGGGACCTGGGCAGGCACACATGGTCACAGCCAGGTCAGTGCTGATCTCTAATCAGCCACAAACTGAACCGGCTGAGCCTTTGCTCTGTTGCTGACTGAACACTGGAGGTGGGCGCCCCTGCCTTTCCTTGCCTCCCTGCCCTGGCACGCTGGATGTGCCGGAGGGATTTGCTTGTGCCAAAACATGGTGCAAAGGGCAGCTCTGACACTTGCGGTGAAGGAGGATGCTGCGGCATGACAGGTCTTGTGTGAGGGTGGCAGAGGTGGGTGGTCTCCTGCTCAGCCAGGATGTTCCTTCTTCCTTCCCAATGGCATCTGCCCGTGTGCTGGCCCAGCCATGGCCATTCCCAGCTCTTCTCCCGCCGTGCCAAAGGTGCAGGCAGCTGCCTGGGCTGGGGCAAGCAGCCTGCGTGGGAGCGGTGGTGCTCTCCCAAGACAGCTTGGCAGTGAAAACCAGAGCTCTTTTTTTGGTGCTTTTCCAGAAACTTTGTGTTTCTGGAACAAAGACACTTTATATAAATCTCAGTTCCAGTTTAAAAACAAAGTAAAGCACTGCTTGGCTGGAGGACAACGGCAGTGCAGACCAAAATGTAGCCTGAAGATGCAGGAGCAAGCCAGAATGTGTTATTTTTACAAGTCTGAGCCAGTCCCTTTGAATTTCGTGCGTTCCCCCCCTTTAATGTTTCAATGCCTGGCCCTGCAGTGACCCAGCCACGCTTGCACCTTGCCAGCGGCCCTTCCCTCCCTCCTCTCCTGGGCGAGGGGAGCCCACAGCTGCTTGAGATGATTCTTCTTGCAGGAATGGGCTAAGTGGGGACATTTTGTTCGGCATGCGAGTTGCTTTTAAGGCATCATAAGAGGAAATTCATCGCTTTCAGAGGAACCTGTGCAAGAAGAGCCCACGTGTATCACTTCAAAGGCTCATGCCTCTCTCACAGAAATACTTACGATACGCGGTATCTTTAAACGACTTCAGCCCAGTGGGAGATCGAACAATCTGTTCCTCCCTCTTGCTTGCTATATTTTATTAGTTTGGGTTTTCCATTGCTCCGAGTCCTTGATGACAGCAGATGCCCGTGGCTGGGGCTGGCGCCGTGCAGCGCAGAGGGCAGCGCTGTGGCCGGGGCAGCTCTGCAGGGTGGACAGGAGCAGGCTGGAGCCAGCGGTCCTGGGCTGCTCCTGCGGGAAGGACCTTGTAGCCCCAAACTGAAAGCAAGCGCTATCGCACTGAGCGCTCAGCGGGGGCCAGTGATTCTCTTTGTAATTTGTATTTTGATATTCCAGACTTAAAAGACTCATTTGCAGGTTTTCCTTTTCACTAGAATAAAAAGGACGCTTTGCCAGCTAGTTAATAACTTCCCTGGTTTCTCATCTGGGGAAAGCAGCTCGTGTCCCCCCGAGAGGGCTGACACCGGGAGGACACGCTCCCTGCTGGGGCCTTCTCTGGAGATAACAAGGGAAGACTGAGCGGCGGAGCTGATCTAATTGCTCACTGCTGCTTCCCCTCCACCCTCCTCTTCTCAGGCTTATTCCCTGTGGTGCTCTCCCATCCCCTCCCAGCTCTGGTGCCTGTCCAGTGCCAACCTGACTACAAATAAACCCCAAACAATTAAAAAAAAAAACCCCAAACATACAGGAAAAAAACCCAACTCCAACACCCCCAAAATACCCCCTTTTGGGGATGGGTAATGCCCTGAATCAAGGGGAAAGAACTGAGGAGGGAAGTATGGGCTCCGTCTTTCAGCAGCAGTGGGCTGTGAGCACCACTGGATTAATTAACGCTGTACTGTGTGATTTCCCTTTTGGGCGCAGCACAGCGGGGGGGTGGTGTGGAGAGGCAACGTCCTCCCATGTGTCCCACCACCTCCCTTGAGCTGTCTCTAACAGGTACCATCGCTGGGGGCCCCGTGTCGGGGCAGAGACCTGCAGGCAGCTCGGCCCAGCCGAGAAGCGGCCGTTTCCCCCACCGGCGCCTGGGCTGTCAGGGTGGGAGCGCGGGGCTGGGCATTGCGGGAGAGATGGGATTCTTGGGCGGCTGCTGCTTTTGGGAAGCTGCTTGCGAATGCACCCCAGGATACTCTAAATGAGGGAGCTTTGGAAAGAGAAATGTATTGTCTGAGCTGTCAAGGAAAGGACACCCACCATCTGGGTGAGCAGCTTCGGGGGAAGGGACAGATCCTATTCTTCCACCTTGCAGGTGTTTTTGCATAGGGAGCAGAAAACTCTGTCCATTCCCCAACTTGCTGGGCTGGGAGGGGGGGAAATACTGCTGTTGCACCAGCCCCTAAAAAATCCATTGCTAAACCCAACAGTGTCTGTGGAATCTGTAACACGGTTTTGAAATACCTTCCGGGAAACCACTTTTATAGATATCAAGACTATTCCACCAGTGCTTTTGTTCAGCTTTATTTTATAAAATGTATTTGAAAATATTTTTGTAAGATATAACGCAATTGCTGTAGTTCATTAAAATCATGCAAATATTTTGACTTGTAAAAGTAAGATTGAAAAAAAAAATAAAAAACTTTATTCTTATGGGATATCCCTTCAATGCCTAAATATGAGGATTAGAGGAGCTGGAAGTTCATGGGAGTTTTCACCAAGTAATAAAGGAGATGAGAAATAGGTCTGGAAACCAAGAAGATGCATCTGATAGCGAGGAAGAGGCTCCTGTCGGGCTACTGAGATGGAGACCTCTGTTACAGGAGCGTTGGACGCCCTGGGGCAAGGCAGCCAGGCTGGGCGGCTTTGTAGCAGGAGAACTCTTTGCTCTGGTAATAGGGAACCATTTTGCTGCATGTCCCTGTATTAGCTGATAGAGAGGAGGAAAAAAAATTACAAAGCTCAGCTGAACAAAAGTCCAGTTTTTGACTTTTCTGGTTTGTGGGTTGCTTTTTTTTCTCCCCCATGCAGTTTAGAACCAAAACATTGATTTTGGAGCACCTGTAATATTTGACATACAACATCAAAAAAGGAAAGCAGCAGTAAGATAGGGTCTCACTGTACCATTAAGCCCTTGAGGAGGATCTCAGCAGCACCACGAGTATCTCCTTCCAGGAAAAGCTGGCAGAGATGAAGGAAGGGGGTTATTAATGAATGTGTTTCTGGAGTGAAGGTTCATGGTCTCTTTGACAGTTGAGTCTTATCTGTGAAGTTCGTCCTCCACTGTGGCTTGGAGACCTGTAGGTATTTGGCTTGCACAGTCCAGTTTAGGCTCTGGTCACAGCTTACCAGTGCTCGTCTGAAACCAGGTGTGGGATTTCAGCCCCAGTATATCGAGGCTGAAATCTGAGAAACGCCAGTGGTGCCCAGTGCAACACCTTGTGTCTTACAAAGCATCTTACCTTTAACCTTAAAAATGAGATCTCTCTTTTGTGTCGTTTGCTATTTAGACCAGATGCTTTTGCTTATTAGTACTGTTTTGATGAGGCTGAGAGCCACTCTTACTTTTATAGCTTTAGCTGACAATTTCCTGACTCTTAAGTAGCTGGTGAAGTGTAACTCTGTATTGACAAGGATTATTACCATTACAGGGCACAGGGGTAGGAGGCGCAGTGATACAGTCTCCAGCATCAGTGGCACTTCTGAGCTCAGCTTTCAGGAAATGGTTGTTGGTTTCCACGCTTTATAATATAATAATCAAAGCGTTCTGCACCAGCATTTGAGTTACATGTCCAAGGTGTGTTGGAATCATCATGGAAAACATAATGGGTGGCTTTGACAATTAGAGATTCATGAGGCTGCTTAAAGGTGAGTCCTACTGGTCCTGGTACCCTGTGGACTAGTTGATGACGTCAGATAAATTTCTAAATAGCCAATACAGACTGTTATTGTACAATTCCACATTTTTGGTGCTAATCCCACACATGTCCATGTACAGGCTACACCTTGCTGGACTGAGGTCTCATGCATTTCCTATTTTTTTTCCCCACAGTCTAGTTTCTCATCCTATATTTCATTGAGATAATCTTGGTCAGGATATATCAGGAAGCCAGTAAACAAGCTGTCTGTCCAGTAGGGATCGTAAAAGAGCCCATTTTGTTCTGAGTAAAAGATCTGCAGCCATACCTCATCCTCTTGCTTCAGAGAAAGGATGGTTGATCCAGATGCAACGTCATGGTTTCCAGTGTTGGCGTCAAAAGTCTTGATCCGGTACTGCCCATTGTGGACCAAGCCAATGGCCAAATGTTTGTTGGCCAAAGTGATATCATAAGTGAAGTAGTAAATACCTGGGATGCTGCATATAAATTTCCCACTGGAAGCATTGTAATGTCCTCCCTCATTCATCAGGATCCTGTCAAATTTGATGGGCAGCCTTTCCCTTGGGTAGCTCTTTGAGACTGCCACAGAGAAGGCAGATTTGGCTTTGTTGGCATTGCATGTGCAGGGTCCTGGCAGCCCGGTCTCACCCTTGTTCCCTTTGGGCCCTTTCTTTCCCGGCGCCCCATTTTTTCCAGGATTACCCTTTAAACCCTTGGGCCCTCGTGGGCCTGCCTTGCCAATAGCTCCTGCTTTGCCCTTCGGTCCTGGCTTGCCGGGGTTTCCTGTTCTGCCTTGTGGACCTAGAAGACAAATAACCTTGTAAATTTTTCAGTGGAAGAGATTATATGGCAAGTGGAAAGGGATTATATCATTGCAGCAGTATATTTTCATTTAGGAGGAAAACCATGCTGGTGAGAATCCTGATGGAATACCACCTGGGGCTGGACATCTGTCAGGCCTGACTAACCATGTTAGGTAGGGAGTTGGCATGATAACAATGGGGCTCAGGAGCAGGACAGTCTGTCCCTTTTAAGGACTGAAAGGCTGGTTCAATTAGCTGGTTCACTTGAGAAAAAAGAGCAATTAATTAAAAAGCTAGCCAAGAAAAAGCTTCAAATATTTAGGTTTTTCAGGAGTGGGACAGGTTTGTGAAGCTTTTGGAACCTAGTTTTGAGCAGATGGAGTACTTTTAATCTCCTGTCTTTTTTTTTTTAACACTTAACATTAAACTGTTGTTTAAAATAAAAATAAAAAAAATCTAGGTGTAGTAGAAAGCCCAGCCTAGCTGGGGGATGAACCAGTCATGAACCAGAAGACACTCGGTGCAGGGACTGCCTTGAGATGGGAAGTGAGTTGGGCTGTCACAGAGATGCTGAAACCGCTCATTAGTGCTGATTGCGGTAGTGTCTGATATAAGACAAACTCATGGGGATTTACACCCTGTCTCTGGACCTGCTGTAGAAAGACTAGATTTAAATGCAGCTGCGGGTGGAAACCTGTTCTTCAGATTCCGTTTTGGGGGTGGGAGAAGAGGTAAGACGCAGCTCTGGCACGCTGGCGTTATGCTGAATCAGGAGTGCACTCTAGCGTGGCAACGGGAAATCACTGTTTTCTCATTATAGCTGGTCCTGATGCTTATTGACTGTACGGCTGGGTCTAAAGGGGAGCCCCACCTCAGGATTAGAGCAGGGTTGTTGGTAGCTTTGATTTAGACAGAGCATGGTCAGAGCAGTGCCTGTCACCCAGCGAGAGTGCTCTGGGGAGCAAGTACTTAATTTTTTCACCTGACTCTGTTTTGCTTGAGAGCAGGAGTCAGAGACCACCACTTTGTCTCAACTAGAGAGCATACATCAGAACAGGGGAAACCTCACTTCATGACAAAATGAAGCCAATAGGAATTGCGCACAGCATTAAGATGCTATCAGCAAATAATATGAGCCTGAACCCCTGCTGGCAGGAGCTGACAAGTGTGAGATGTTGGGGTGCGGGGAGAGTGGAAATTTCTAGAAGAGTTTCCTGTGAGATGTTGTCTGTCCTGGGGCTCGTATTTGGGATGACAGGTTGCTGTTGCCTGGGCTCTTGCACTATTGCTTTTACATTGTACCCTTGTTGTGTTAAGAATTGCTTTTCTCTTACCTTCATCGCCATTCTCGCCTTTATCCCCGTCCTTGCCATCCTTGCCATCTTTGCCTGGGAAGCCCATCCTGCCGACCGTCCCTGGAGCCCCGGGTGCACCGGGGGGGCCGGGTGGCCCAGGGGGTCCCGGCAGGCTGCACGCCAGCTGAGGACCTTCCTGCAGCGCTCCCTTGGCAAAGCCCCCGAGGATGTGGTTTGCCACGCAGGGCACAGTCCAGAGGAGGAGGACAGCAGAGATCATGGCACAGCCTGTAGAAAGGAGATGGGATGTGGCTGTTGCGTGTGGTAGCCAGTGTGTGTGGGTACGGCAGTGTCCCCTCCACTGGGATGGTGTGTTGTAGAGGCTTGCATGAAAATGGGAGATAATTGGGCTTTGTTTGGCATGGAGTTTTCTAGGTCTGACCAATATTTTTTTTTTTTTTTTTTTCAAACTTGCTTTTCTCTAAGTCTGTAACTGTGGCCATCCCTTGTTTTGTGCCCTGGCCCTCCTTTTCCCTGAAGCACAAGTAGAGATGCCAGCGGGGTGCAGAAAGCAGCCACTTGGGACTAGCGGGGTGGAGGAAGGAGAAAGGGTTTTGGTGTAACTTTACCCAGTAAGACGTGCCCGGTGGCTGGGTCACTGGGGTTTCTTACCAAGCACCAAACCCATTGTGTGATGCAGGGCTGAATTTAGAAGATGGGCTTGTGGAGGCTTTGGGCCAAGGCGGTCCTTACTGCATTTTGCCTGACGGTACAAATTGAGCCTCTTAGCTGGCTGACAATGTCCCATCCCTTATCACAGCTTGGCTGTGTGGCGCTGCACAACCTGCAGCCAAATTGCCCACCAAGTCTCTGGCTCGGTGTCGGGGTGCAGCTGCCCCTGCAGCCGTGACCGGCCCCGCTGCAGCCTCCGCCGGGGGTTTCCTAACCCCTTGCCATGCTGACCTGCCTCTCTGGGGGGGCAGTAGCTCAGTCTTCATGTTTGTTACTAATGTTCACCTAGGAAGGATGGGTAACTGTTAAACCCCAGCTGTTGTTTGTGTCCTGGCTCTGTACAGTGAGCCATTGCTTTAAGTATAGACAATGCCAAGGGCTTTTTTGGAGCATCCCAGGCTCTGCCTTCATTCAAGGTGGGAGGCTGAGCCTCCTGGGCTTGTCTCACCCCACTCCTGGGTGGGGAGACAATGATAGAAAATAATTTCTAGAATAAAGCTATTCCCACGAACCTGCTAATGACACAGAGCAGTTATTACACGGTAAAATATCCCTCTGGATGTCTGTGCATGGAGCTGTTCACAAATAGCTACGCTCCATGTGCAACTCCCGAGTAACTCCACTGCATCTTGAAAGAGTGCTCTGATACATCAGCAGTTTAGAGAAGATGCTCAAAATCAGGCTGACTGACATGCATGACCCACTCAAGACTCTGGGTATTAGAAGCATTTAAAATAGAATTTGGGTTCTGCACATGGTTACAGATATAGTAAAAAAAAGAGGATTTCCCCTATGGTATCAGTTTCTGACTACCCATGGGTGCTCCTGCCATCCCCTCCCCAGAACAGAAGGCCTCCCCATGCCCGGGATTAGGATTTTTTCCTCCCGTTGCTCTGTCAGTGAGGGAGGTTATGGCCATGGCCACCGGCTCCCCAGCAGGGCTGATGCTCCCTGGTGGGCACCGACCATGGGCTGAGGGGAGACGCTGATGGAGTCAGGCTCTTTTCCAGTTGTGTGAATATGGAAACAAACTGGTGGGGGATGAAAGGCATCCCCTGGCTCAAATTCTTTTTTTTCAGCTTCTGAAGCTGGAGTAGCCCTTGGGGAAATGAGACATGAAGCCTAAAACTGCCCCATACAAATCTGATCTGTGGCTGGTTCACTATTTGCTCAGTAGTTCTTTGATTAGCAGAGATCAAGTTAACAAAAGGAGTATTTTTTTTTTCTTAAAGGAATTAGCCATGTATCACTTTGATACAACGCCTACTCCTGGGCTCAGAGGTGCACACTCTTATTTTATGGAAAATACTCCGATGAAGTTTAGTCTTGTCCCTCATTACAGCTACCTCTGATGGTAGGTGGTTAAATATTTTACAAGAATCATCCATTTGCATGGGCTTTCTTATCACTTCCTGAAGTCCTGTTAACGAAATACAGAATGTAAGCGAGGATTGAAAAGCAAGCAAGCTCCCTTTCACATGTTTCTTCAGCCTTTGGTGCTGAAGCAAATTTGTAGTTGAACACAGATGCAGTAGAAGATGAGCTGCGATATCCCAGACCTTTCAATCTGTTGGTGGCTTTTTGGTCAGGCAAGGTCCTGCTTGGCATTAAACCAAATACCGGGAGGCTTTAGCATCTCCCCAGTAGTGTTATGCTTAACTCCTGCACTGGAAATAAGATGCTTAAAGTATTGTATAAATTCCATGTTGGCCTTAGCACTCTCATCCTGGTATGAGCTCCTGAAGGGGGTGGAAATGCGTATTACATGCTCCAAATCCAGTGAGCGATATGCTCCATATTAATGCTGAGTGGGAGCCCCCCAGTTCTGCACTATGTATAATTAAGAACATGCAGAGGAGTGGGAAATGCAAAACAGATCTCCAGGCTGGATTTGGCTGCTAAGCCATTTTGTTCTTCAGCTCTTTTTTGCTTTTCTTATACCTAAGTTTATTTGCTACTGGTGAAAGGTGTCAGTTTAATGATCTTGTGAGATGGAAATCACCAACCAGTATTAATGTGGACAGTTGAATAAAGGCTTCTCGGTTCACAGAAAGGGAAACAAAATGTTAAAATGCCTGCGGGGTGGGGAGATCCCAAGGAAAGCTACATCCCTGCTTCCCAGTAACCACCTCAAATGGGGCAGAAGAGAAGAGAAGTGAGAGACGCCTGGAGGTGGATGACACTAATAAGTTGTGGCAAGGAAAAATGTCAGTGTAGAGCATAACCTGGAAAAAAGCTGGGACTGCTTCACATAGAGAAGAAAAGGGCAAGAGGGAGCACAGGGCAGGAGGGCAGCTCCTTCTCTTAAAGTCTCTTACCATAAGTACTTCTGTTCCCTTCAGACAACCCAGCTAGTTGACCTGATAGGATAAAAAGTGGCAAACACAAAATACCCCGGGGCTGGGAGGTTAGTAGTACTGACACTTGGATAGACAGGGAATATTCGACTACCTGGAGCCACGCTCTTGCACAGCTCCCGACTCGGTGTTAATTAACGGCTCCACAAGAACATTTCATCCCACATCACAGCAGTGCGTGTGGGATGCAAAGCACAGTCACATTCACAAGAGGATCTATAAATAACCTCTTAAAGAATTCTCTTTGAAAGAAAACAAACCTCATGCTGTTCCACCTTAAAAGGAAAATTGCTCCTCGATGATGAGCTCCAAAAAGCAAATTAGAAACAGATCAGCATCTTTCCTCTCCACAGTATGGGCGGCAGGCCTGGCACTGGAGCCCCTGCTGCNCTTTTTGGCCATGAACAACGCCTGTTGTGTGGGAGTGTGCCCCAGGGCTTATGAGAGCTGACTGGTGGCGGAGGGCTGCCTGGGGAGGAGAGGAGACTGTGCATCTGTGTGGGGACGGGGTGATGGCTGTAGTTTGTACCTGCTACTGAAATGCAAATGTTCATCTCCTCAGCACCTGGGGAGAGCACACCAGTATCAGGCGCTGATTTCAGCACGGGCAAAGAAAGTGGACCAGCTTCACTTAAACCAGGTAGCTCAGGTGTCCGTAGCATGCTGGCCAGGCCTTAGGGCTGCTGTGCCCCAGCTTCTTCCCAGCAGAGCCTGGGGCAGTGCTGGGACTTGCTTGAGGTTATCGAACGCATTGATGCCAAGCTTGGGCCAAAGCAAAGGTGCTCCAGCCCTTCATGTGTGGAGTGCCTCTCCCTTGGTGACAGCACGTTGGTGATGGGCAAGATTTCATGCACGCAGAAATGCTTTTCTTCCCAATACTTAAAAATATCCTATCCATTGAGTCACTCTGAAATGATGTCTTCTGAAATATTTAGCGGCAATGGTGCTTTCTATGTTGCTCAGTTGAAGAAGACCAAGCCCTTTGGCTCAGGAGATGGTGCAACTCGTGGTGGGAACATGATAGACAAGGGCAGCATGGAGTTGCTCTGAGGTAGAGGGTCTTGGAGGAAAGACCATTTGGGCTACCAGATGCTGGGTAGGCTCTGGCTGAGACTTCGTGTTATCATCATAGCTGGGTCAAACCTCCACCCAGAGAGAGGGGAGGGAGGCTCCAAAATGCCCTGCAAATGTCTGGGCCTTGAGGTGGAAGTATGAGGCTCAGAGAGGTGGAGTGACACCAGGAAGGGGACAACTTTGGAAAGTGTTCACTCCTGCATCTTAGAACTGGGGCACACCTTTATAGAAAACACCTCGTGGCAAATAAAGCAATAAAGACAGAGCGTCTCTGGTTTGCAAGCGTGGTACGTGCAGAGCTGAGGTGATTACTGGCTTCTCTTCTTAATGAGCTACAAGTTTAGGGGTCTTCACTATAGTTAGTAATAAAATGTAATGAATGACTCGAAGCAAGCATGTGTCTGAAATGAGATGTTCTGACTCTGCCCCATGGCCTTTACGTGACACCCCCTTTCTGTTTTAGGACGTTTTGTTGTCATCGCTCGTTGCTTCAGTGGGTCCTTCTCTTCCCGCTGGAGCTCAGGCCCTTGGCAGAGGCTGCCCGTGCCCCGGCTCTCCCTGTCACTGGGGATGGGGATGTGAGACTGGGGTGTAGCTTTCCTCGGGACTGAGAAGTGCCGGGAGCGGCTGGGCTGCCTGACTCCCGGGCTGCCCTAGCCAGCCTGTTTGAAGCAGACACTAACGCTCAGCAGGGTTTGAACCCGGCCCCGCCACGCTGAAACTCGAACATCCCACGAGCTTCTGTAGCACATGGAGCATCTGTGCAGGGGGACTGCAAGCCCATCCTCTTCAATAGCTTTTCTGTGCACACTCCTTGTCGCTGGAGCTATAGTGGTCACTCTGTCACCCAAAGGCCTCCATTCCTTGGAGCTGTGTCTCCCCAGGGCTCTGTGCAGCCCCCAGTCTGAACCCGCAGCTCCCATTTGTGCCGGCCGCTGCGGTGTGGGATGGGCTTGCTGCTGCTGGAGGGGCCTCACAGGCAGGAGCCTGGGGGGGGACATGTCTCTTGCTGTGTCTCCCCTATCGCTTTGGCTGCCACAACATCCCTCTTCCGCGTGGCTCCTGCAAGCCCCTGTGCGACCACCCTCAGCCCAGCCCGGCTGCAGGTGAGCTGCCTGAGCCACTCCCGAGTGAAGATGCCAGACCAGTTCTATGGACCTATGGGCATTAAAAATGGGTTTCTGTAAGAAAAGATTTTGCCTGTAAGAGCGAGCCCCAGGTGTGAAGGATCCAGTTGTACTTTCTGGTGCTTACAGGGCAGCTGGGCTGAAATCCCATCAGAGGGGAAATCCCTGAGGGTTTGCCAGACGTGGGGTGGTTTGGCAGCACATGAAGCGGCCGGGTGGTGATTTTTGGCCAGGGAAGCCACCTTGTGCCATGCGGTGGTGGTGTGTGCTGGCCCACAGGGAGGAAAAGCATGGAGGGGGTGAGAAGAGGAGAGCCTGGTGGGAATCGCTGCTCGGAGGGAGGAGCAGGGTGGTCCAATAGCACGAGAGGGGGACCCAGCAGCAAACAAACAACTGTGACTTTCTACTCTGTTTCCTTTCAATACTCAAGGCTTTCTTAAACAAAACAACCATCTTCCTGCTTCACAATTTCCCAGCGTACCTCAAGGCGTCTCAATTAGTCTTCAAAATAGTGATTATCCCTGTGCGCCTAATTCTCGGCTCTAGTGGTTGCCCGGCAGTATCCCTTGGGGGGGAAGCATAAGGAGCCCTTGGGTGCACAGGGCTGATTTAGATAAAATAAGGTGTGCCACCGGTGACAGCAGCTCAAATGGACCTATTTAATTGCTGATATAAGCCAATGAAGAAGTTATAGCAGATATGAGTTTGATCCGTTACCTGCTATTGCACAAAGGTAGATATTCAAAGGAGATAAAGGCGAGCGATGCATCTTCTGTGCCCGATCCTGCATCACCGCCTCCGCTTTAGGCAGCCAGGGATGCCCATGGCAAACCCTCCCTACCCCTGGGCTAAAGCCCCGTCACAGAACCTGCTGATCAGTACCAGAGCAAAGGGAGAGACTGCAGTTTCGGCTGTGTGAGGTAGGTGCTCGCAGCAAAAGTCCGAGGAATGTTTCCTTCCTGGAGTATTTCTTTTAACTGGTGACTGTTGCCTGTATGGGTTCTTGTGCAGGCGCTGCAAACCTGAGTGCTCAATGATTTAGACCTTATTTGGTAAGTTTTCAAAGTTAAGGTTAAGAGGAGGGAGAAAAAAAAAAAGAAAAAGTGAATCTACTCACCACGACTAATCTCTTTAGTGAGATCTTGACAGGCGCTGGAAACCTACACGATTTCAAGCAGATGTTTTGCTGCAGACCGCTGTCACGCGCAGAGCCCAAGCCCCGTCCTGCCGCAGCAGTGTCCTTCTGAGGGCTGTGCAATATTGACTTCGGTCTTTCTTTTTTATTAACGATTTAATCCTTTTTGTGCGGATTGCTAGCTTCCTGCAGCAGCTCCAGGTTTTGGCTCAATGTTGCCAAAGGCATATTTTTATTATTGTGTAATGGGTCTGCGCCTCTTCCTCTGTCACGTGGCACGGGAAGAAATCATTACGCACATATGGCTGGAAAGCTCTTGATGCTTGGGGAGCTTTTCCCTTTCTCTCTCCCTTGTAGTCTCGAATGAAAGGCTCAGGAGTTGCCTGGATCATTTCTGACTGGTTCTGCCTCTCTGCTGTAGCCGCTGCCCGTGCAAGCAGAATTTGTAAGGGGACGGGTAACATGGATTGAACTAGGGAACAACTTTGACACTTGATCCTGGAGCATTAGCGAGGGAAGCAAATCTTGTCGTAAGGGTGTAACCACGCTTCTAAAACAATTTAGACAAATAGGTAATGGCAGATCACTCCAGGCTTGAATTAAAGGATATTGTGGTGAAGTAGCAGTGTTGCAAATTCGAATTTTGAGAGGAAATTGCACGTACCTCAGCCCTGCTTCAGGTGGATGTGTGAGGCAAACCACAGAGACTTTGCCATAGGGAGGGCAGGGCAGGAATGCTTCTGTCTTTGGAAAGGGTTGGGATTTTGTTTTAAGCTTGCAAAGTAATTGCAAAACCGCTAGCAATTGCTTAAGGTAGGGCAGTCACACCAGGAGCAGCGGCTGAGGCCGGAGTTCAGCTTTAGCTCTGCCAACACTGTGCTGAGTTGCAGTAAATCCCCGTCCCTCCGCGTTTCTCCGCTGCAGCGGGTCATGGCGTTGCAGCCTCTGAGCAGTGTTGATATCCCGGCTTACGCCAGCCCATCAAACCCAGAATCTGCAAATGCCTTACAAAGCTCAAAATTGACAGTGCTTCCCTAACAGCCCCCAGGGAGGGGCAGAGAGACAGACAGGGGGTCGAAGAGTTTCCTCACCCTGCTCCCCCCCTTCCCTCCCTCCCCGCTTTGCAGGATGCTCTGGGATGCTGCCGGGGTGGTACAGGTCAGACTCGTGTTTTTAAGGGACTGGTGGGGAGAGTCTAAACAGGAGCTGCAAGGTGACCCAGACGTGGATCCTGGCCCCCACAGGTGCCCGGGCTGGCAGCGTGGGAGGTTACGGGGGACCCATCCCCCTGCTGGGAGGGCAGCGATGGCCCTGGGGCCATTCTCGCCCACCCAGGGTGGGTTGCTGGTGCTCCTGGCTGCAGCCTGCGGGTTCAGTTGTGGGTGTGTGGATCTCGCTCTGCCCTGGCCAGGATCCTGCGTGGGGCCTGGGACAGGCGTGCCTGCCCTGCTGCTCTCCAGCCAGCAAATATTTTCTGCTCAGTGCAGATTATCAGCTGATGGGGAGTACACTGGAAGTATCATTCCTTACTCTGCCAGAATTCAGCCTTATCAGAGCTGTTGGGTTGGGTTGTTGTTTGTTTTTTTTTTTTATAACTTTCCCCTCCACGTGCTGTCGGAACGTGGTGGGAATGGATATAAATGTAAAAATGAAGTATGTATACAGTTTGCTTTGTGAGCTGTAATCAGTTCAGCTGCTCCTGGGAGGGGTGGGAATGTTTGGCCGAGGAAGCCCAGGGCTGTTTTCCTGCTGTGCCGATGGTCCCACAGAGCTCCTTCAGAGCCAGCACCCTGTCCCCCAGCTCCCTGATGGCTCAGTGATGTTCCCTCCAGGAACAACCTCCAGCAGAACAACTCCCATCCCCAAACCCACACAATCATCACCTTAAATTTCACTGGGGTGAAGGCTGTTTTAGAAAAGATGCCATATGGCTGAGGAGGTCTGGCGTGCCCCCAGCACTGCTGCCCCCCCGGCACTGGGGTTGAGCGCAGGTGCAGGGGCACCCCCAGACATGGGCTCCGAGAGCCGCTCTCCCCTGGGCCAGCTCTGGTGATCGGTCAAATATGAATTCTCGCTTTTTGCCTGTTTCTGTAATGTTTGTAGGAACCCAGTTCTGCTGGAGAACCTCTCCTGGCTGGGTGCGGTGCTGGAGTCAGCCAAAAGGCTCAAGGCATTGCATGTGCACAGGTCCTNGAGAGCCTCTCCTGGCTGGGTGCGGGGCTGGAGTCAGCCAAAAGGCTCAAGGCGTTGCATGTGCACAGGTCCCGCATGAGGCTTCTTGTGGAACCAGATGAAAACTTACTGTGGGCTTTGCCATGGTGCCAGTCAGCTTCGCCTGGGAAGCCACAGTGGTTTCCTCAGGCACTAATGGTGTTGAGAAGAAAAAGCTCTTACGCTTATCATAGGATCATTTTGGTTGGAAGAGACCTTTAAGATCATCAAGTCCAACCATTAACCTAGCGCTGCCACGTTACCACTACACCATGTCCCTCAGCACCACATCTACATGGCTTTTAAATACCTCCAGGGTATCCTGAGCCTGCCCCATGGCAGCTGTGCTGGGGCACCGGGGCTTTGGCATGGGTGCGAAACAGGCCAGGGACGACATGGTGCTTGAAAATACAGCAGTCCTGCCGGGCAATTCAAGGTGTGACTGGGGAAGTTGCAGTTACTGGGGATTTTGTGCCCGGATCCATGGCGCGTTGAAGGCAGCGAGAGCCTGACCTAGTTTGGCGGTGCGGGGAGAGGCAGCGCTGGGGAGCTCCTGCCAGGCAGATGGAAAATATGTCTGTGCTGCAACGCCAAGCGAGCTCACCCGGGGTCCCAGACAGCCCTGCTGGAGAACATGTTTGGCAGCACACTTTGTTAAATAAATAAACTGCCCGTTCACAGTGAAACAGAGCAGCCCTGAGACTCGGTTCTCAGTTCGCTCTCAGCTAGACATTGCAGGGAAGCATTACAAGAGATCGTGTCCCGTCTGTGCTGCTTTTTAGCAAAAGCCTCCCGCCATGACTGTCGGGGTTTTCACCATTGATGAGGGGGAAGGCAGCTCGGTGCCGCAGTGCGGGGAGCCGGCTCGGGCTGACGTCTGCCTCGGCGGACCCCCATGGGACAGGTGTAGGACTGGGGATGGCGGTCCCCACCGTGGTCGGGCTGCTGGAGCCTGCTGTGGTGCTGCCTCCTCGCAGCAAAGCTGTCCTGCCCATGCCGCCCCTTGTATTCCCCGCACGGGCCCAGGAGATGCTGCCTCGCCAGGGCTGGCATGGTCCTGCGCCCCTGCCCGCAGCGCGTCCTGCCCCCAGCGCAGCGCCTGCTGCCTTCACAGCCTTTAGAAAAGCTGGTTGGGGGAAGGCATGGCTCACGTGGCAAGGGAAAGGTGCATCATCCAGCACCTACGGAGTAAAAAGCGTAACCGTAGCTCCGCTGTCTCCTGTGCGAACGGGAGTGTGTGAAGGCGAGCGATCCCCGGCTCCCACGCTGGTTCAGCAGGACAGGACTGCGTCCCAGCGAGGAAGGATTTTCCCTTGTTTGCTTTCTGAGAGCTAAGGCGTTTCACCATCACAGATACCAACCTTGCAGCATCAATTTTGTAACAGAATGAAATGACTCAGCAAATGCCAAAATAGCTGCAGTTCACCCAGAGGCTGGAGGCAGCCTAAAATACGGCCTTCCCGTTGCGCTGGGCAATGGCCATGAAAGTGTGCCTCTTCAAAGATGAGTGTTGGCGCTTTGGGGGGTTTTTTTCGGAGATATTAATGGGAGGGGAAAAAGCATTTTTCTACCCAACAGGCCTCCTGGCTTAGTGTGGACTGGTGATTTGAGTAATTTTTATTGCCCTGCCTAAAAGGAGTTTGGAAGTCTGTGAGCACTCTTCAGAGAGAGATTGTCTCTCTCCAAAAGCCCCCATAAAAATGAGTCAAATCTCTGTTTAAACCTCAAGGATGCCCTTGAGACGATTAGCTCTGCTTAGGAACTGCAGTCCTAACCCATTAAGATAAAAATAAATAGAGCTTATTTTAGGAAGAGGGAAGTGGGAACCAGCCCAAGCACCCATGAGCCACCGCAAGCACAGGGCAGAAGATGTTACGGTTGGCGTTTTTTCTTTTGTCTCATGCACCTTCTAATTCAAAGTGAAATTCCGCAATCTTTTTGACTTGCCACAGTTGGCTCCTGCTTAGGTATCTAATAACATAGTTAGACAAGAAAAGGCTCTTCTGAAAATGCCTTGTGTTTCCCCAAATACTAAATATTCCAGCCTCACTTCTGCAGTCTGCAGCAGCAGCAAACCCTGTACCTGGGGACACGGGCGGCATTTGCCCATGCCAGGAAAGCCAGCGACAAATGTCACTTACCTGTGTCACGGTACGGTGCCTCTATCCTTCAGGGCAAAGCAGCAGCCCCCAGAGATGAGTGAAAAATTACTTCCATCGCATGCAACCAGTGACAGTCTGTGCACATAGTAATAGCTACAAATAAAATCCTCTCCCCTGCTGCTGCTTTCCAAGCTGAGAATTTTGCATTAGAACTGGATTTTCTGTTCTTAGACAACCAATAATTTGCTAAAAATGGTCTTTCAGCTATTCCTCAAATATTGAGAAAATATTAGTATATTTCTAGAATATACTGTGGGGCTGTGCTGCCTCTCCAGTGTTAAACCCCGCAGCCCAGGGCTTTTGCTTCCGCACCTGCCGAGCATGGGACTTGGTAAAGCAAGAAGGGACAGCTGAGCAAAACCAGGTAAAGCGCAAGAAGGGACAGCCGAGCAAAACCAGGTAAAGCGAGAAGGGACAGCCGAGCAAAACCAGGTAAAGCGAGAAGGGACAGCCGAGCAAACCCAGAAGCCAGCTGGCGGCACCTTTTTTTCTCCCCTAGCTTGGGTTTCATGCAGCCCAGAGGCTGGTGGCACAACCCCTTCCCCACCAGGACGTGCAGAACACGGAGCACTGTGTCACCTGTGCTGCTGTACGAGCTGCCTCGCTAATGGGGCTCTATGGCGGTGGCATCAACCTCAGGCCATGCGCTCCAGCAGCCACTTGCCCAATGCGCTGTGAGCACACGTCGTAGCAGCTTGTGAATGAAGAACAGCAACGGGTTAAAACTCTGCTGTGAGGTGGTGTTGGAGCCAAACTTGTAGTTCTTAGCTGTATATTGAAAATCAAGAACAAATGTGTGTGCAAATGTGCTAAAGAAGTAAATGCATCTGAAAAAAGGTCCCACTCTTGAGACGTGGTGGGAGATAACAGAACAGGCCAAGGACTGTGCTTAGATCCAAACGCAGCGCGAATGAGTGGCTGGGTAGAGGCCATTTCTACAATGCTTTGGAATTACTGGACTGACTTTTAAGATTTTGTAGTTTAGAAATTTTGGGTTTACTAATCCGTCCACTGAGCAAGGTTTTCTTAGGCAAAGTGATTTTTTTTCTCTGGTCCACTGAGGTCTGAAATGTATTTTGCAGAAGCAAAAATCATCATTATTGACTACCCTGGCGGGTTTCTGGTTGTGTCATCTAAAGGATGTGAACAAATTTGTTTCATGTAAAATAACTAGTTTAAGTTAGAACACGTTTGTCTCTTCCTTTGGTGCATCCGGCAAAATAGATGCAAACAGGAGTGCCAACAGAACAGCAAGGAGTTGCCTGCATGTAGTTCAGGCCACGGTGTTTGGGTCTGAATGGAGTAATTGAAGTTATACCCAAAGGTGGCATGGAAAACTGCAGTTTCTGGGTTGCACTAGGCACTAGTGGGCACAGAAAATCCTCCCTTCTGTTGTTTTTTCTTTTTCCTGAAAGTTGAACTCCATTTCATCCTCAACTAATTGCTATCATTCCTGCTTTTTTCTGATCCCTCAACAGCCTAAAACAATTACGCTCGCGTAGAACAGTGCATCTCTTTCATTAACCCACTCAGGAAAGCCATAAAGATCCAATTACAAAGAGACGTGGAGACAGTAAAAGAACTACCTTCTGGTGTGCCTTGAAAGATAACACAGAATGCTAAACTTTTCAACAAAAAAAAATAAAGGAGAATGTTTTAATCTACGTTTTAAAAATGCAAACGTCTTCAAATCAGCTGGCTAGTGCACAGTTTGCAGACTGACAGTACTCAACTGTCAAAAATGAGGCGATCCAAGCAATTGTTGAAAAGGGAGCTGAGAAAATAATTTTTGAGCTTTGCCAAGGGCAAGATTCAGTGAAAGCTATCCTGGCTGTGCTGGGAGGGTCTGTCTTGTATTACGATTTGAGAATTTGACTCGTCTGTGTTACCAGGCTAAGGGATTTCCTCTCGCCTCACTTTTATCTTTGTGCGTGCAAGAAACAGGAGTTCCCAGCTTCAGCTGCCTCAGCTAGAGTATGCTCGTTTTCACTGTATGTTCATTTTTGTTCAGGCGAGCCTACAAACTTGTTTCAAACTCAGCTGAGAAAGGAAAAATTCTTCTTGTGCAATAGGAAGCAGTCTTTGGATATGCACAGTCATATTGCATGCCAAATCCAAGGGGAAGCAGATGGAGGAAAATTAATCCTCGTGATCAGATCCACAATGTTCTTTAACATTTAACCTTTATGATATAAATAGGACAACATGTTTTAAGCTTTATTTGTCCTTTAACTGTTGAGACTCGAGATCTACTCTGCATAATTCACCAGCTCAAGGATGTCTATTTTGAATAAAACACTACTAATTGCTTTTTCCCCTGGAGCTGCCTTTCTGCTTCACCAGAGAGGAAAGTGGTCTGTCTTCCCCATAGGCTGTCTCTTAGCAGAGTGAGACAGGGCACGCCGGAAAGTAGGTGACAGTCATGTCACCATGTACTGAAAAGAAAATCCATCCACATGAGTCTGCTTTAGGTGGAATTCAGTATGTTTATTTGTAATAAACATATCTCTCTGCAGCACTGAACATTTATACTGGCTTCTAAAATACATGCACCTTTAATGCTCTCCCTGGTTTTCTCTTGAATGTTGAGAATACTCACAAAACAAGAGTTTAAATCTGAACTTTACAGGCTGCCTAGACCAGTGAATTATTTGTTTGTTCTGAATTCCAAGTCTCTAGCTACTTTTAGAAAGGTATCTAAATAGCTCAAGGAACTGATAACATGGACCCTTCTGATACCTCGTGTTCCCTCAAATTGAACTTGGCACTGACTAAGATGACAGCAGTTGGTATCTCTGCAGCTGGAGGTACGCTGGCCAGAACTCCAGATGTTACAGTCCTGAGAAGAGTAACAGTTTACAGTGCAGCTAATTCAGAAAAATCACCCAAGGACAGTTTGGATTCAGGTCATACCAGAGGATCTCTGGAACACAGTAAACGACCTAAAATTTTGATCATCAATGAAAATATCACAGTTTTAATATAGAACTATACAGCAGACTAATGCAGAATTTCCATTATTAGCATTTCTGTATGCTAAATTAAAATACTCAATCCTCAAAGCGTCTGTGAAATCACACACGCAACACTTAAATGTATGTTTATTGTATGTAATTATTTGTGGAAAAGAGCAGTTTTCCCTTGAAATTATCCATAACCTCAAAAGGTCAAAACACGAGCTGATGTGGAATCCTAGAACGTAAGTCACTAATGTAGCGGAAGGAAAACTACATCCCTAATATTTTTCCCCCTCTGACTGTCTAAATTCACATTGTTTGTGAAAACATAAAAGCAATTTCTGCAAAAGCTGATTTCTACTCTTGAAAGTTTTTCCTTCCTGGTATTTGGTTATATTAACAATTCCACCACCAGATCTTTGATCTCACAAGTTGGTTATATTTTTTTGCAAGTGCTAGGAGGATTTTAAAATCAAGTTTTCCAAAATAAAAAAAGTCCACAGTCAGATTTATAAGTTTTATAAAATAAAGTCTGTATGCAGAATTACTCATTCAAATTCTCTAACAAAAAAAAAAGGGGGGAAGCAGACTTGGAGAAATCCTGATTAAAAAAAACAAAACCAAAAAACAAAACAAACAGCTTTACAGGTGGAAATTGCAGATACACCATGTACAGGCATAACACACGGTTTCATTTTCTTCCAGTAACTTCAACTTCCTTACCGTTTACAAAGTGGAAATTGTCATCGGGTTCTTAATTTTAAGAAGAAAAGCCAAGATTACAGAGTCTTCCTTGTCCTACCATTAATATAACCACATTAAATGTGGTTATAAAAGCCATGTTTCATAAGACAGTTTAAGCCATAACAGAAATAATTCTTAAGCCTTCCAACTCTAAAGTCGTGAAGTTTTTCCACCCATTTCTTCAACTTTTAATAGTTAAAGGGAAAACTCCCAGTTTAAGGGCTAATATTGCCAAACACAAAGCAGATGCTGTTTCACATTATCACAAGGTATTAGACCCTGACACTTGGTATTACACCATGTAACAGGATTCTAGAAGTTGTAAGGGTAAGATGAATACTGTTGTCAAACAGCAAACCAAAAACCTCAGATCTTTGCAACTGAACTTTGTATAACATCTGCAGAAACAGAACTAGAATTTAAAAGCTCTACAGTCAGCTTCTCCTAACCTCTTCATTAAAAAGGCTGGACAGCATTTAAGACCTTTATATTAATTTAACCAAAACTGTACAAAGCATTTGATTTTTACACTTCCAAAATACTTACTGCAAAGTGATCAAGAAACTATTTCTCCTTTTAAAGCCATGTGACAGGCAACTCCCTTTACAAATCAGAGGCTTCAGTAGGTGTCCCAAATTGTTTTTTCAACACTTTTTGTTCTCTGTTAAATGACACCTGCTGACCATTTCTTTTAAGTAGTCAGTTTTAGTGAATGTATCATGACTTTATGCATATAGTTGGCCAAACAAACCTAGAATTCCAGCCACTATCAGGTATTTTCTCTTCCAGTAAAGAATTTATAGAGTAGGTGTATGTATTTTATATATACATGTAATCTTATATGTATGTGTATATATACGTTTGTGACCGTATACGTATACGTACACACACATATAAAATTCTTAAAGTGTTGGACTGCTTATGTCTGTTGAAAGAAGTTTTCACCAACTTCTTTGGTGCAAAAAAAGGTCTCTGCTATTTCTGGTACTTCCACACGTGGAAGGTAACAAGCGTCTACAGAGCCGTAAACAAGTATGAAAAAGAGTCTTGTGTGTTGGAATGATTTTCACTGTGACTACTGCCCAAGAAAAGAGGCCATGGGATCATCAGGTCTCTGACGTTTCATTCTATAGGCTTCCATTTCCTCTTCTGTTGGCTCCCTGGTTTCATACAGGCTGTTGTATGGTCTCTTCCTCTCATCTAACTGCATGATTTCTTTAACGTGGAGAAGACGAGCCTCTTCTGCGTTTAGTGCCTGAAATGAAAGCAAAGAAAAAAAAACCCACAATGAAAGTTAAGCAAAAATAGCACTGAAAGTTTGTATTAGATTCTAGTACAACAAACAAGCAGCAGGCAGAATGGCGGGATAAGCAATGCACATCTGTCTGGCCCACCTACAGCACGTTTCATTTAACGCTCATTTTTTTGTGTTTAACATAAAATGATGGTAAAACAATATTTAGCAAACAAGATACGTTAATCTCTTTCCAATTGCCCAAATCAAGTAAGAAACTCCTTGGCTTTACCTAAAATGTAATCATGATCCAGCAAGTACAAAAGCAGATAGGCAAGCATATGATCTTAGGGGTTTGGGGTTCGTTTTTTTTTTTTTATCGTGTGTTGGGGTTTTTTTTAAATGCTTTTTGAAATACATGTTATCCCATTCCTCAAACTATTTCCATTGCTCATTCTTGCTACTGAAAAGAAGTTGCATTTGTACAGTGCTTTGATTAACCATGGTATAACACTAGTTTTACACTGTGAATATCCAGAGGCAGGCTTGTGGAAGGGCTGTTGAGCAGCAGTCTGTAGATAGCTCGGTAGATGGATTTACTGCATCAACTGTGAGAGTGGGCCCAAGTCTAGGATAAAAAGTGCTAAGTTAAGATTTGACAGTGACTTTAATCTCTCCATCTTTCTTCAATACCCAAATCATTGTGTTCTCCAATGTCTTTTATAGATCTACAGCTGTAATAGGTGCCTAGAAAGGAAGTGTTCTAAATCTTCTGAAGTCTTCCAAAACTAAGTATTTATTGCATGTTTGTCTGAGAAATAGGAAATGTAATTTAGAACAGCATTTTAAATTTGCTTTCGCTCAAAATTAGCAAAGAACATCCCACAGAACACCACAAGAACACCTGCATTGCAGGCTTCATAAAAATGACGATGTTTTAAAATATATTTCAAGATCTTTTTGCCACAAAACTGCTGAAGAATACAGTGCACCTTTTTAAGTTTTTCTTGCTTCTTTTTCTCTTCACCCTCACTATCTGAATTTGAGCTCTTCTTGTGCTTCTTCTTTTTCTTCTCTTTCTGTTTCTCTTGGTGGATCTGTAAGGTGGAAAACCAGCTACTGTTAATATTCAACTTCGTAAACTATGTAAACTAAAATTACTAATGCTCAAGACACTAAATCCCAAGCATCTATTAATGCTCTTTGAGAGCTTAGTTTTCAATGGAGATGTTAATGATCTAATAATGCAGTCTAATAATTTTCAGAGTCATTATGACTTACATAATTTTGTAGTTACACACATCTTTCCATCTCTTAAAACGCTGAAGAAAAATATCTGCCTTCTTGAGAAAGGGAAACAACCTACCTCCATCAGTGTTTTGGGTTTTGTCATGTGTTCGTCCTCCCTGGGTTGCTCTTCCAGTAAGCTTGCTTCAGTATTCTATACAACAGACAGGAGGAAGGATACCCCTTTACTAAGCACGTTTGAAAGGTGAAGGACAAAAACAAAAAAAATCAAACAAACCACAACCCCCAAACAAACCAACAGCCGCCCCTCAAAGCAAAACAGTCCCAAACTTAGGAAGATGAATGCTTTTTAGCTCTTTCCAAGTGACTAAGTAAGACAATACTTACAGCAATTTCTTTCCCAGCTTCTCCTGTACAGTATGAGTACTTGACAAATGAGTGGCAGCATTTGTAACCCCACTTGCCTTCTTTCCAATATGACCCCCAAATGCACTGCAAAAGGAGACACCATAGCAGTTATGTCCACAATGATATTCCCATAAGAGGCAGGCTGCAATTTATTCTTGAGGTTGTATCCTGGTAACTAAATGATTCAAACAATCCAGAAGGGAAAGTTATGAAAATACTTTCACAATTTTACACTAGCCTTACAGGTAAACAAAGAGAAAAGCAACAGGATGTGGTCAACTCATATTCAAAGTCAAAGAGAAATACAGTAACTTCCCCTTTGGTTTCAGATTGCCATCACAACTCCTCAAATTCACATCGCAACCATGACAACTTCCAAAGGGAAGGAATCTAATTTTTTAATAATTTTTACGTCAGCTAGGGCTTACTGTATGGTTGTTGATCTTTACATCCTCTTCATATTTAGAGCAAGCAATAGCCTTCTCTTGTCCTTTGATGACTGTTCCATGTCTAGAGTATTCCACGTAATCTTCTGTTTGAGCTAACAGCAGTTCAGCTGGTGGGGCATCCAGATGTTCTTGTCCTCCATACTAAAATGCACATAGAAATGACATGTAATAGTTTTGCAAAAAACCCCACCTTTTACGTAGTTAAGCATACCCTTCAAAATCTTCACCTTCAGTACCTTCTGAAGAAGACACAAAAGATGCGGATGGAGACAGTTTAATCTTTAGTGAATAGTTATGAGAAATACATCTCCTCCTATGGCCACCACGGTGGTTTTTGGTGGTGGTTTGGTTGGCTGGGGTTTTTTTTTGGTTTTGTTGTTTAAAATGCCTGGAGGGTTACAACAGTGATGTTCTTCACTCAAAGCAGGAAAACTTTTCAGACCAAACCAAAAGGCTGTGGTATAACCACAGCAGTACTTCATGCTCCTCTCCAAACTTGAATGTTGATAAGGTTAGATTCTAAATGGATTATCTAGTTCTTTATCAGTTGTCCAAGAAACCCGTAGCAAATATAAAATAAATATTTATCTAGAAGACTGCACCCAAAACTCGAGTCTAAAATTCTGCTTTTCACATTTAAGAGAAAAGGAAAATTTAAAAATAATTCTGGGAGACAGTTACTTGGGTATTTTACAAAAGATACCACATTTAAACAGCAAAAGATTTTTTTCAACCACTTGTATTATTTAAAAAAATAAATCTAAATGCCCACTCCTCCTACATGCCGCTGTCAGATTTTTCACTGGAGAAATTCTGACAGTTAAGGGAAGAGCTCCCAATAATCCAAAGAAATAACAGCAGATCTCCAAAGGTCCCAATATTAAATAACACAGTGAATCCAACTGATGAGATAATGTGTATAGATATAAAAATCTTTGCATAAATCTAAGTTGCTGGGAACACCTAATGCATTTTCACATAGCATTAGTTATTTTATTTGTTCCCCAAGACCCAGACTTCAAACTCAACAGAATTCTTATTAAATAAAATCAAATGTCTGTTACCTTCTCTAGGATGCTTTCTTTCTGCTGTGCCTTGAAATCTTCTTTTTTGACTTTGAAGGATTTATAAAGTAGCTCTAATTTTGTAGGGTCTGCTTGAAGATGAACTTCAGAGCCTTTGTCATAAGCCTCCCAAGCAAACACTGTGTACACAAGAGATCTCACTCAATATTTCTTCTAAAACTGACATGTGATTATGATCTTTAATTCTGTAATAATTTGGAAAAAAGCCCCAATCTAAAACCATTCATTTCTCTTTTGCAGGAAAGAAGCATTGTTAACTTAAGTCTTTTAAGTCCATTTCCTTAAAAAAAAACCCAACCAACCCCAAGACCCACTTACACTGAGTCTGTGCCATTGAAATGGTATCTCCAGTGTAGCGAACAAAGTTGTCACCTGCGTAACCAACTCTGCAGAAAAGAACAGTATGATTCTTAGCATTCAAGTAATGTGATTTCCTTTTAAACACAATCGTAGAACATCAACAGGAAAGTAAAAATTCTTTGTGCCCAAGAGTTAGGAATGGAGGCAGAGGAAAGAGCGCTCAACTCAATGCATGAAAGGAAAGTCTAGGCTCCCCACAGAGACATGAAAATATTAAGACAGCAACTCAGAATACTTTATGCCTGTGTTTATATGGAAACATCTTATGACACAGACCTGGAGCTTTGTCTGGGAGACCAAGCGCCATGAGTCAAACTTGGATCTAATTGCACAATAAATATACATGAATGGGAAGTGATAGTCTAGCATAGTGACTCTCAGCTTTTGGATCTGTGAACCTCTCCTCCTGCCCAACCCAGTGTATTTTACTGAGTTAAAGCCTGGTAATAGCTTTACTGCTCTCAGTTACCTTTGGCACACCCCTTGCAGAGATTCACAATGAGTATATGAAATACAGGTTGAAAAATCAAATAATGTTAACAATCCAGTTTCCCACTCTGAAAAATTTACAGTCTGCAGTGCTGTGGCAGAAGCACAGATTCAACAAAGGTCAAATTATGACTCTGGAGAGAAGTGAAAGCATCTGCATCGAAAAAACCCCAACTGACTGGCATTATTCTAGCTAGGGGCATGGAGAGGTAGAAAAAGCATTATTTGCTAACATTTAGCCGCTGCCATTCTATTTCAGGCAGCGAGCTAATCCAATTACTATACTCTAAATAAATGTTTCTACTCACAGCCTGTCTACTCTGCATGTTCACAGTCCTCTGCAGGTCACAGCAGGGTCACAGCTCAAGTGCTTGACCCAGGGTTTTAAGTGAGACAGCCATATGTGCAGCCAAAAGCCAGCCTATGGCATTCTTTAATTAAGTTGTCTATCTAGAAGATGCCAAAGCTTTCAGACCTTTTCTATGCAGGCTCCATTAATGTATGAGGAGCTTTTGCTCCTAATTCAGGGCATTTAGTTAGGTACCACAGATACTCCACACTAGTCTCTAGTGCCGAATGCCTCCCAACAAACAAGGGATGAAGTTTAAGATTTGGTTACTGAAATGCTTTACATAAACATCATTACTGTTTACAGGTATCACCTCTAGATACAGCATAATGTTCTAATCCTTGTAGAGATCAGTACACTAAACAGTGGTCCATATATCCCTAAGATTAAGGACTAGGATTACTAAAATACCACCTTCACATACTAAAACAAAAAATGCTGCTAAACAAAACCTTTTTTTCCATGTTTACTACTACTTCTATCCATAGCTGACTAGAGATTCATTACTAAAAGGATACAGATAAAAGAAAATACAAAACTATTAATCTCATTTTTAACAGAGTTTTGTTGGATAGACAAGCATGACACTGTTTTAACTTACTCATCTGGATTCTTGCCTGTATTGGCATACGGGTTCTCCCTCATTGCTCTTGTTTTAGGATCATAATAAGCAGAGTTTGGATCTAGATTCCTCAAGTACTAGGGAAAGAAAACAATGTATAAGATATTCGGTATTTGTGATTTTAAAAGAACTGAAGTTACTACTGTATCCCCCACTTTAGACATTTTAAAAAGGTGTATCTGTGTAAAGGCATGACCTTAACAAAGTTGTAACATGAGCAGGAATAAAACTGAGAACAGACCTTAACCTCCTGACCCCAAAACCCATACGCAAACTCATTAGTAATTGAGCATATAATTTTTTGAAATTAATTCTCATGAATACAAAAGAACATCTGCAAAGAATTCTCTACTCACTTTTGCAATATCTTCCCGAATACGTAAATTTCGAACTGTGATACGTCTTTTAGAGTCAAAGTTCTGCCCAGGCATATCAATGTCATCTGCATATTTATCTTCATCTTCATCTTCACTGTTATGATCTCTTTCCTGAGGAGAGATGGGAAACTTCTAAATCAGAGAACATTCACTCTAGAGACAAGTACGAGAATCTGATTTTAGCGGTGTCACTAAAAAATCTGCAATCCTGCAGTTAAAAGTTAACATCATATACTTGGGCTTAAGTGTGCTGTCATGCTCGTAACATGCTAATCTAACATTCAACAGTTTTCAGAAATACTCTTGTTAAAGGATTTCCACTTCCATATATGGAAAGTTACAAAAACGTAACTGTGATATTAAGAAAACAGTTATCTCGGGCAAAATAGACCACATTAAAAACTAGTTATTTGCTTGCATCTTTAAGGTTTGACCACACATGAGTTAAAACAAAACCAAACCCCCTCTATGAAATCCAACAACTTCTGCCCAAAAGAATAGGCAGCCAGTGGCGTGAACCCAACACTGAAACCCTTATGCCATCCTTGTTTCACTAACTACAAGTCCTTTTTTCTGCCCATGGTGTGATGCAGTGAGTAATCATCTTACTGTCTGTGAACTTGGTTCCTCTTCTCCCCACTGGTGTCTTGGGGAGTTCTGCAGCAAACAAAGAGCACATCAGCACAGAAGACAAGATAGTGGAGAGAGGAAAGATGGGACGAAGATAAAGAGCAATCAAAGCAGAGCGTTGATGCTGAATGCAAAATACAATTTACCTGTGGCACAAAATGCACAAAGACTGCTGTATTTTGAATGTTCTAGGAAAGAGCTTATAAGTGTCTAATAGAGACGCATGTTGGAGACCTTTTCACTGTATTCCCAACTAAATTTCCAAGCGTTTGCAAGAATGGCAAACTCCAGAACTGTCTCTGTTATTTAGAGCTTGCTATGCCTTTGAACACTAATGTTTTAGACTAGAACATTTCTTATCGTGCAAATATAACCAAGACTCAACTCTGAAAACTTAAAAAAATCAAGAAGATATGCATATGCAAGTATTTAGCTAGGATTGACAGGAATACTGAGCATGAATCAGAAGCCATAATTTAATCTGGAGAAACATAGCCAGAATTTATTTTTTTAACCTGCTTAGCCTCTAACTTCAGAATACTTCCAGCGGTAAAGATGGAAACAACTGTAAGTCCTGGAAGACTGACCAGCAAATTGGCATCAGTCTTGGTCCTCTCCATCAGAGATAGTTCTTATATTTCAAACGTACTTTTCTTCTTTCAGCTCCATTTTGTAAGGACTATGTATATGAAGCCAACAATGTTGCGTTGTGGTGAAAACAGGCATTAAAAAGAGAAAGAATCTTTTCTATCAGGAAAGGTCAGAACGCTGTAGTCTGTGCTGGGTTGGAGATTAAGTTCACTCTGCCATCTAGTGACAACATGCAACGTGACAACCTCTGGAAAATTGAGGCCCAATTGCATATAGTGTTTTGCTTGGTGTTTTCTTTCTTACCATACCGAGTAAAGAAACTACTTCTGACCAGCAGCAGTCTCTACTTTCTCCCCATTTTTTAAACTTAGAATATTATCAGAAACGCCTTTTAAAATTACAATTTTATAAGAGGAGCTTGTAGAAGTTAGTGGAAGATGCAAACTCTGCAGTTGTAAGCCAAAGGAAAATACATATTGTCAGCCTTCAAATAACCAGAGATACTACAAATAATCATAGCAATGACTGAAGAAGAAACAAGTTTAGTTCTAAGATAAAGAAAATACCTTCCTATTCCAATTTATACTAAGCATTAATAAAACAATCCACAGTCACGTAATAGTCATTACCTCAACATGAGTCAGACGTAACAATTTTTAAATACAAAAAAGCATTTCAGTACATAAGCAAAACTACTACACAGAAAACAAGTTTTTCTGACTGAAAAATCCATGTCATTAATTTTAGCAAGAATAATAATCACACAGAATTTTTGCCCATAAGGGGAAAACAAAGCCACTCTGATTTGAAAGAAGATGATTCACATTCTTGAATGTGACACAGAATATGCTGGTGCTAGGAAAATCTTTAAATTACTGAAGGGCATAAAAACCAATAGCAGCCCCTGTACAAAGAATAAAAGCATCAGAGAGCTGAAGTAACCTGTTGCATTTTTATTCAGCCTAAACAAAAATAAATTAGGGTTTAGTTTACTTACCACTTGCTCCAACTTTCCTGATGCTAACTCTTCCTGAAGCTTCTGGGCTTTCAGTGTACGTTTGGCCTGCAGATCATGAAAATGCATTTGTTTTAATATTTCTTTTAAATAGCAAGTGTGCGGTAATACTTACCGTAAGCAGCTCTTGTGACTGCTGTCATTTAAAACATATTCCTTATTACAGAAAAATGAGGTTTGAATTCCCTGGGTTCTTGTAAAAAACCAGCAGTCTACAGCTTCTCTCCTCTATCGACGCTTTACCATATTGTTTTTTGAGCTTCAAGGAAAGGAAGCTATATATACATTAAGCATTTCACTATTTATATTCTACTGTTAAATAAAACAGTTTACTAGAGCTTATGAAGCTGTACCAGTACTACGTGCCTCCTAATTTAAGAAAGAGATAGCTTATTTTAGTTCAAATAGTGTTTAAGAACAAACACGTTTTATTATTGTGTCCTCATAATCTAGCTAGGAACTTCAGTGCTTAAGGTACTTCATGACTGATGCTGCAAGCATTTACGTTTCATCCAAGGAAGCACCAAAATCTAGTATCTAAAGTGAGATTCTAAAGCAGCATGTAGTGAATTTTTAACTGTGTTTGACATCATAGAACCACACACAGAACAGTTGATGTTGGAGGTACCTCGGTACCTCTGGAGACCACCAAGGACAATCCCCCTGCTCAAAGCAGGCTTGCCTACAACAGATTGCCCAGGACTGTGTCTATGCAGGTTTTGATTACTCCAAGAATGGAGACTCCCCAGCGTTACTGGGCAAGCTGTTTGATCACTCTTACAGTATAACAATTTTTTCTTATGTTTTAATAGAATTTCTTGTATTTCAATTTGGGCCTACTGTTTCTTGTCCTGTTACTAGATACTACTGAGAAGAGTCTGGCCGCCTTTAAACACTCCCATTAGACATTTATACACACTGATTAAAGCACATTTAGCATTAGTCTTCCTGTGCATTATAGGAAAATACTGGGGACTAGGCACCGAAGGGAGTTAGTTAGGCACCTAAGTACCTTTTGGAACTGGCCTAACATCCAGCCAAGGTAGTGGATTATTTTTTTTTCTTCTAAGAAGTTAATAGAGTCCACATGGATTTGGTGCATACAGATAGAAAGTTAACTGCAACTGCAAGGTGCCGATCTGCACAGAGATGTACAAATAGTTCACTGCTCTGTCATGGTAACGAAAAGGATTCATAAGTAAAAAAACATGCATGAGATTACAAAATAGATTTACATTTATCAGCTCTAGTACAGCCAGATAATAAATTCCTTTCTTGCCTGCAATTCAATCTACACCTTGGGTAATAAATTCTAAGGCTTGTCTATTAAAAAAGTAAGCAGTCTGGAGAGACAATTTATTGTGCAGACCCATACTCAGCTGCCAGTTCTCATGTGAATTTTCAGTTCAAGCAAAATTTGCTATCAAACACAGAATCCACCTCATTTGTTCATTATGAATACAGCACAAGGTCTCATATTAACAGTGCACATAACAAACATTCCTCCTCCCAGCCAAGCCAAACACTGAAGCTTTCGCCAGTAAACCAGATCACCTACGTACCAAATCAACCTTGGAATATTCTTCTACAATCTTCATGTGCTCTTCTGGGTTATAACCATTCCAACGATCTCGCTTTCCATCATAATCAAACATCAGTTGAGGCTGCACATGTTCATCTGGTGCAATATTCATGCCTGTGTATTTTGCTCCAACTTTCCTGGGTCTCTGAAAGGAAAAAAAATGGCTGGATCAGTCCATTAGACAAAAATATTACTCACTCAGATATCCCTTTAAAAACAGTATCAGTTGAGCTTTTCTAAAGCCAGTTAAATTCAGCATTATAAACCTCTGAACTGTAAATGCAAGTAGTTCATTTCTGTATTTTAAAGTAGTGCAACTGACTTCAAACTCCATCAATTTCTAACTATTTTCCACAATTAAGAAAGCAATTAAAGCACAGTTTCTGCAGATGGCTTCTAGCTGACATGAAACAGAAAGACAGGCACAGCAGTACTTGAGTTAAAGCAAATTAACATGAAGGGCTAAACACTTTCACCTACTATTGCAGTGCTTATTACAAACAGAACTGATGAGTGAAACTCTGAATAGTAGCATTTTTCCCTTCATTCTTCCTACATAACAATTTCTTTATAAATTTTCAAGCCACCTGCCAATACTTGTAACCTTTTTCAAAGCAGCTTTTTCAAAATGAGTAATTTTTATTTTATCTATAGCTAGCTATTTTTCACTAAGATGAGAATTCACATTGTTTTCAAACCCATTAAAACATTAACAAAAGTCAAGTTTACCTCCATGCAGTCTTTCTTTTTGTGTGTCAATGCACCACAATTCTCGCAAGCTCCTTTACGATATCTAGTTGCTATAGCATGCTAAACAACAAAAAAAGAAAGTGTCATACAAACTTGTGGCAAGATTCATATATGTGGTCCAATAATTAATTCATTTTTTAAATACAACCAAAGCACGCGTGGTCTACTCAAACCCAGAACACATATTTTGGTTATTACCAAACACTGTGACTTGCCTGCTGAATAAGAATTCCCAGTTCCTGTGCCTCTCAGAAACATGTAACCAGAGTTACATCCTTATAGTGAGTCAATGTCTCTTTTCTTATTTCCTCACGAAATCAAACCAAATCTTTATTTTATGACAAAAATATTTTGCATACCTCTTGAACACCTCGTTTGTACCAATCTCCAGAGGAGCTATACTGTTTCTGCTTCTCTGGCTGAGGTCTCTGATGCTTCAGTGTAGGTCTTTTAGAGGGATCTATGTACCATGGTACTGAGGATATGTACTGAGGAATATGAGGATTGATATCTCTGTAAAAGATGTTGTGTAATAAATACATGGCATACAGAAAAAAAACCCACAACAACTTAGCCTGACAAATAACTCTCACATTAAAGTTCAGTGCTTTAGGAGTAATAATAAAATAATGAAGTTGTTACAATGCATTGCAAAGCAAGCTCTAATTTAACTAGGTAAACAACAACTTTCACTGAGATTTTGTTGCCATCTAATTCACCCAAAATCCTGACTCCAAATCAATTACTTTATTCTATTCAATGTTACAAAGCACAAAAATAGTAACATTTCTCTTCTCAGAAACGTTGAGACTTGGAGAGTGGCAAGGAAGAGGGAACAGATATGATATGCAGTAAAGTTCCCCAGTGCTATGTTTTGGTCACTTTTAAAATACCACTTATAAGTAGCTGCATAGATGGGACTTTTCAGCAGCACTGTCAGTAGATCACAGTACATAAACACTGAACCTACATTTTTTTTGAAAATATCAGTTTTCTGAGGATTACTGGAATGTTAACAGCAAATTCACAAAGTTCAACTGCTTGCTTCTACAATGACTCATGTAGAAGTCATGTATCACCCTCATGATTATTCTGTAATCACAACAGGAAATAAGACGTTTTTAAGCAGTAGCTTTAGAATAACCATAGCTTTAACAAAACTTACTTTCCTTCTTCATCCACTTCAGCAGGTGCATTTCCTAGTTTTCTTTGTTCTTCTAATTCCTTCTTTTTCCTCCAGTCTTCCCTTGTCATCTTCTTTGGTTCTTCCAGGTTCACATCATTTGATCCTCCTGAGGCAGTGGCATTCATTACTGTCCCTGATGCCATTTTGTCTTTTCCCTTGTAAGAGAAAAAGGAAAAAAACAGATCAATACCATTTGACAGCATGTTTCTTCAACGTGATTTTGTATCATTCAGTTAAACCAGTAACACAATATTATGCATTCTTGACATATGTCTTTCCACAAAAATAAGTACCGGTACTGAAAAAAACCCGATCTTATTAACATTTCTCTTCTCTAATACGATACGTGATGGGGACAAACAGCAGCAGCAGGAGCAGCCCTGCACACAGCCTCAGGACACGCACTATCGGGCCTTCCCCACCCGCGCCGAGGAGGACAGGGACTCACCCACCGCGGCAGGGGCGGGGGGGCCCGCGGACAGGCCGGGGCTGCCGGAAGGCTCCGCCAGCCGGCCGGGGCCCGCACAACGCGCAAACCTGGGCCTACGCGTACCCCCAAGGCGACGCAGGGAAGGGACTGCGAGGAAGCGGCGCCCCACCGGGGCCCAGGCCCGGCCCCCGAGGACACGGGTACCTCCTCGCGGCCCAAGGCGGCTGCGCGCTGTCCGCCCCTCACTGAGGCCGCCGATCCCCGCCGCCCCCCCAGACACCCCCCGCCACCGCCAACCGTGTTTACCAGCTAGGCCGCACCGCCGCCCCACAATGCACCGCGGCTCCCCTGGAGCCACGCCCCGTCATGGTCATGTCACGGCCAGGGGAGGTGCCACGCCGTCACCACAGCAACGCGGCGACGGCGCGTGCCCCGCCCCCGGAGGGCAGGGGGTGGAGCCGCGGGGGAAGCAGGCGAGGCGGCGCGGAAGTGGCGCTGCTGAGCCAATCGGCTGCTGAGCGTGAGTCGAAGCAGCCAATGGGCGATGCGGAGGCGGTTTAAGAGCTGCCGGCGGTTGGGGTGGTGTGCACTGCGGCTTTGCTCTCTGGGGTGGGGGTCCTGTGGCTCTGCCCGTCCTTTGCGCCGCCTGCAGCGACCCTAACCCTCGTCTTTGTGGGTACTGTTGTCCTGTATCAGCGCTCGGAGCTGCCGGTAGTCCCTGAGGTGAGCCCTCGCCCGGGTAAGTGTGGCGGGGCGGGCGGGCGCGGCTGGTGTGACCCGGTGAGAGCCGGGTTCTCCTCGGGGTGCAGGGGGAGAGGGCTCCTGGAGCTGTGACCAGAAGGGGGCTTAAACAAGGGGAGTGCTGAGATCTGTGGCTGTAGGCCTTGCTTTGACTTTGTGGTTAAGCTTTTGATTTCAAGCTGTACCAATTAAAAGCCGCTTTTGTTCTGCAGACTTCTTGTGAATGAGGAATCACTTGCCCACCTGTGTAGTGGCAGTGATAAGCTCTAGAGTGCCTGGCTGCTCTTAACAGTGCAAGGGAATGCTCTGATCTGTTTGTCTCAGATGGGGCTGGAAAACAGTAGTGGAGTAATCTATTTGTATAGGGTGTCCTCTAATGGTTTCTTTTTCTGGTAAAAAGATGTTTCTGCTAGTAAAATAGCTGGTATTACTCTTGACTGTTCGAGTGCTACAAGTTGAGCTAAGGACTGGGTTGCTAAGCTAGGAGATGTTCCCTTTTCTTGTACTGAGGAAACAGTTAAACACTGCAAAGCAGTGACAGAACAAACCAAAAGTATTAGATCTTCCTGTGTAGGATTGCTAGTGAGACCTTGCTACTTGTCCAAACTCATACAAGCTCCTTTTGGAATATGAGCCTACTACATGCATTAATAATGCTTTTAAATGTAAGAGTCAAACTACTATGAAATGGTGTGAAATATAGGCTTGTTCCCCCTCCTCTATGGACCAGCACGTGGCAGCTATGTTGTCTTTAATGTGGTTTGTTTAAAAAGTGTGCTGTGGTGGAAGAAATGACAAGAATGATTTCCTCTTTTTCCTGTATGGGCTTTCCAGAGTGGTCTTATCAACCTGAAGATGGCAACACTGATCCTTATTGATAAGGAGAATGGTGAAGTTGGTGCTACTAAGAATCAGCTAAGGCTCCCTTCAGGATCTTGTGCGTATATGCTGCCCTAAGCCAGTAGGGGATCGAGTGATGTACATAAATCATGTTTTGTTAGTCACTGTTTTGAACAGTAATAGTTTTCTGTTCTTATATCTACTTACCTAACCAGTTCTGCTGAATTTGTGAATTACTATGAAAATAACTTTGTGCTTGTGTTATAGAAGGGACTTATGCTCCAGAGTTATAAAAATAGTTGTTCACTGTTTATGACAACTAGTTTTCCAGCACATGTACTCACTGAAACAAGCTTTAGGTTGATATGGTGCTAAAGCTTGCTTTTTTCTTCCCCTCGCTCTCCAGCAAAAGTCTTATCTGAAAGAACACAAGTTAACACTCCACTTCCTAAAAAAAACATCAGTGCATCTCCAGCCACATCTCACTCTGTCAGAAAGGCTCTTGGAAATGTTAATAGAACTAAAGTCACGAGCAAGGCAGAAAAGATAATACAGAAAAATCAGTCTTGCACTGCAAACAAAGTGAGTACAACACTTCTACGGGGAGGGGGGGGGGAGGGTGTGTGTGTGTTGGGAAATACATAGTTTACCTACTGTTGTGGCTTAAGGCAGCTAAGCACCACACAGCTGCTTGCTCACTGCCCCCTCAGTGGGACAGGGGAGAGAACTGGAAAGGTAAAAGTGAGGAAACTCATGGGTTGAGATTAAGACAATTTAATAATTAAAAATCTCCACAAAAACCAAAACCAATTTCTTGCCACCAACTGACTGATGCCTTGCCAGTCCCTGAGCAATGGCAGCCCTGGCGAATTTCCCCACCAGTGTTCATTGCTTAGCATGGTATTGTAGGGAATATTGCTTTGGGCAGTTGGGGTCAGCAGTCCTGGCAGTGCCCCCTCCCAACGTCTTTTGCACCCCCAGCCTACTTGCTGGTGGGGTCGTGAGAAGCAGAAAAGACCTTGATGCTGTGTAAGCAGTGTTCAGCAATAGCTAAAACAACTGTGTGTTATCGACACTGTTTTCATTATGAATCCAAAACATGGCATCATATGAGCTACTGGGAAGAAAAATAACTCTATCCTAGCTGAAACCAGTACACTTACATAGGTACAAGGAATACAATAGCTTAGGGTGCCCAGAATGGCAAAGAAGTGGCTCTAGAGAAAACAGTCTGAGTTAATGTCTTGTTCACATGTTAAGTATCAGGAGTTTAATATTATGAGCCTAAACGTTCTAGTGCAGTGATTTGTTGTCACCATACATAGTACTGTACTACATAAACTCAACTGTAGCACTTGTCCATCTCCAGCTTATTTGTGTTGAAGGTATTGAATTTGGGCATAACGGAGGACTGTATGGTAGGCATTCTTGTCTGTAGACCTGTATAACACAGGAAAGCCACTACAAAGGTACTACAGTAGGTCAAATAATGTGACTTTCTCTTTTTAAGATTACTGAAAAGACTGCTGGATTAGCAAGCTGTGATGCAGTGGCTGAAGAAGACTGGCCAGAAATAGAAAATATGTTTCCTTTTGATCCTCGAGGTAAGAACTACTGGTGTAATTATTAAAATAATCAGGCTTTCATGAGCGTGGACACTGTTGTAAGACTTTGGCCAAGCCATTGTGGTGAACAAGCCACCATAGCATTTCTCTGGAGTCTGTCCTTAAACACAAGGGTGCTTGCTATGTCTGAAATATCATCTCGTTCTGGTGCAAGTATTTCTAACTGCAATAGCTGTGCTCCAGATATGTACTAGTCTGAGTCCATTATTATGGTGGCAGGCGGCTAGTTCCAAGTAACCATGCTATAGCCTCTTAATTAAACGACAACTAGTAGTATTCAAAGGAATACTGAAGCAGTACTGAAGAGTAGGCTTCTCCTCAGACTTTATGCCAAGATGGTAAGCTGTAACTGAAGAGATTCCTACTGCTGTATGATGTAATAGTTGAAGATGAAACTTCTAAAGCTGTTCTTAGCACAGCCCATTGCAGATCTTCAATCTTCTTCTCTGTCCTTCAAAGTGTGTCCTTAAACCACCCAGTTCATGTGGAAGTGAGTGTGCAAAAACTACTATACCAAAGGTGACTACAGTGTTGGTGAAATATACATGCAGTGCTTGATGAAGTTGACTTAGTATAGTGATTGGAAAGAAATTACTAAAATCTCCTGCTTTACACTAGCAGTTGTTATGCAGTTTAGTCTTCTGATAAGTGCATGGAACTTTATGGACAAGTAAGGTGTAACCGCGAATAAATACCCCCATAAGAGGGGACTGTTGGATTGTGTTGTTTTGGACCTGCTCCCACTTCATTTAATCTAGGAGAATTTGCAGCTTCCCAGGCTACTGCTACTGTATACTGTTACTAAACTAGTGTGTCTTTCTCAAACAGACTTTGAGAGTTTTGATCTTCCTGAAGAGCACAAAATAAGCAATATCGACCTGCGTGGTGTTCCCCTCATGATATTTGAAAGGACGTATGACAGAATTGTGAACATGGTTCCTTCACCTGTGAGGATTGAAGAGATTTCATGGGAGTCTAGTAAGTGGAAACTTCAGCATGAGTTTCAGTACATACAGTGCTCATTAGTGGTTTGAGAGGGAAGCAAGTTGGCTGCAGTAGTGAACTGCCACTGCTGCCCTAACTACTAGAACAGCACACTAGTATAAAACAGCTTTTGATATATAGTTAAGCTGAATCTAATAGGTCAACCATACTAGTACAGGTAGTGGTCTCAAAGTGATGTTGCTGAGCAATCTTGCAGTGCATTGCAACTAGTCAGTTAAGTGGAATCTGCTTGTGCAATCAAACAGTATTTCCCTTAGTCATTCAAGAGGTTTATGCTAATCCACTGGGAGCTAGCTTATGTTAGAGAGTATAAATTCTGGGTTTCATGAGAAACTGATTTACTCTATTTCTAACTTTCAGACTTGCTACAGTCAACTGCTGACTTCCTTGCTACCCTGGATGAGATCACTGACATGCCACCTCCGAATTATGATCCTTAATGCATATTCTGAAGCTTCTATTGAGTTCAAATTTCATGTAGTTTTGTATTTTAATAAAGGGTAATCTAATCTGTATAATACTGACTTGTCTATTTTCAGTAGACCTGAGATGTAAGTAGTAAGAGTGCTTTGAAAGGGAGACTATCTGACAAGCAATTAAAGCAGAGCCTGCCTGGATATGCTTCTAAGCAAGACTAATTCACTGTTGTGAACTGTATCCAGGACTTAGTATCTGATGATTAGACTACGTGGTCATGACAGGTTCAGAGGCCCTTCTGACCTCACTGTGTGCATAACTTATCCTTTATCCCTTAAATATGCAAGGGTTTAAAACTAATCTGTATATGTAGTGTAAATTAGTACTAGAGCTAGTACTCTTCTGGCATTTTTCTTTTCTTGAACTTGTTTGATCTTCACAGTGGCTGTCTAAGATGGTGTATGTTGGATTCTTATGCAGCTGTAGACTACTACTATTTGTCACAGCATTATGTGCCTCTTGCTGCTGGATACTGTCCGTGCTCTGTGAGGAAAGGCTGGTGGAACCCCATCCTTCAAATTATAAGCACACAGGTTCAAATCTTTTCTCTTGCATTGTAATGGCCTCAACTCCAGTTCTTCATCACATAAGTCAGTTGTAGAGGTCAGCCTTCACTTTAAGTTAAACTGCTTTTATGGTTCCTGAGCAGTGCTCTGATCTAGTCGGATTACAGCAGCCTGAGCTGCTTTCAGCTTTTAGCTCATCTTTAACATGAAACACAATGCTGTGCCTGTGTTCTGGGCATCTGTTAAGGTAGAAGGCCTTTGTGTTCTTCCAAGATGCACCTGAGCTCTGAACAGGGGGAATTGCCATCTCAGATTTACCATTAGTATACTGTAGCTTACTACATAAGGGCAGGCAGTGGCAAGACCAGCTTTTTAGCTCACACTACAATAGTGTCTGAAGTAAGAAATAAGCTTTAATGATGGCAAGCTGGCTAAAAGATGAAAATGCTCTAGCTAAGGAATGGGGTTGATTTGGCCTGGGTCAGTGCTGCATCCCACAGTTCTGCTTCTTGGAGGCGTACCATGGCTGCAA
Organism: Himantopus leucocephalus; assembly: GCA_003993805.1. Lineage (NCBI taxonomy): Eukaryota > Metazoa > Chordata > Aves > Charadriiformes > Recurvirostridae > Himantopus > Himantopus leucocephalus. The sequence continues at coordinate 8,091,905 of RSEF01000013.1, read as the reverse complement.
CCTGACTGCAAGGGAAGATGGGATGTGACTGTGTAACCATACTCCTTCCATGCCATCGTTTCTAGGAAGCCTAAAATTGTAGGCAGCAAAGGAGCCCTTGTGTTTTCCAGTAGGCTGTCTGGTTTGCAGGTGCTGAAGGGAATGCATTTGCCCTGCTGTGATGGCATAGTAATGAAGGCTCCTTTTAGTCTTGAAAAGGGTAACAGGCTAAGCACAGAATACTCATTTTCCCTGTTTCCTAGTTCTGGATGTTTCCTCAAGACGTGTTTCATTTACTTAATGCTTTTTACTTATCAGGAGATAGATGGGCCTCTTGGGAATAGTCCTATTACAAATTCTGACCTTCAATCAAGTTGCTATTTCTGAATTATCAGGCATCTGATGAAGGGAAAACAGGCATTCATTCTGTTTCTCCCTCAAACTTGTCAGGGTATCAGCTAAAACAGTTAAACTGTAATGAATTATACAATACCTGGTCCTTACTTTATCTCTAGTTTCTTGTCTTTGGTTTGAAACTTCAAAGAATTCAGAGTAATATCAAACTAAACAGAAGAAAAAGATACAATTAAGGAAATTCTATATAGAGAGATTTCAGGTTTTGGCTGATCCTTAATTGCATTTTAATATTTTTTGACACTGAAATAACTTGGCTATCTCAGCTGAGATTGAAGTTTGATGGGTATAGTCTACTAGCCACGGGAGTTAAGCCATAGTTATAAAAGAAAGTGACAAAATGCATCTTCCTTTGACTTTTTGTCTTTATCAGCTCAAATGAGCTGGGAGAAAACAGTCTAAGCATGCAATTTTACAGAAAAATGCCTGTGACTAAGGCACTGAAACTGGTTATACAGCGCCATCTCGTGGCTGCTTGTTATGCAGCCACACAGATAAATAGTCATTGGTATGCAAAACACCAGGTAATGTGGTATGAAATAACATAAGGATGTGACGCTAAATCAGCATCAATGTAGGTTGTAAGTCTTTGTACAAATATCTCATCTGGAGAGACACACTAGTGCTCGGTATGTATTACAGAAGTTTATCATGGTAAAAATTCTTTTAGGTTTATTATAATATTCTATGTGCTTGATCACAGTGATCTATTATTTGAAGCTCCAGGAAAAAAGGCTTTTTGTGCCATGTCCAAATGTGTGTATACATGCACACACATCAAACACTTAAAACATGCTTGCTAGTTGGATTTCATGTAAAATGAACATGCATTTGTATAATGTTTGTAAAGGTGATAATTAGATGTTTCAGATAGGCCTCTTGGTACGGATAGACTTTAATCTTGAAGCCCAAAAACTTTTTACTTGTGGGGACAGCAGAATGGGTGTGCAGAAAGTACAGTGTGAGTCACAGACTTGGGAATATTGCTGGTCTGTCTGCATGAGAATGCGTGCTGCTGCGGCATAGAACACAAGGTAATAATGCTAGAATAAACTAAATGAGTTTGCACTAGTGTAATCTTATTTTACTTAAATTATTAAATCATTTCAAAGTCTAGGGAAAAAGAAACAGTCATAGGTTTTGTGTCCTGTCCTTCACCCACCCTCAATTTTCTTTTTTTTGGTAAAATTATGAAAAGGTGTTTTGGGTGCAGAGGAACATATTCTGTAGGATCCTTTTTTGGGCGTTTCATCTGATTTTTTCTATAAATGCTGTCTCTAATAGCTGCTGGCAAGCATGCAAGCCAGTCAAAGTTAGGTCTGAGTAAGAAGCAAGCAAGGTTTTCAAGATTTTATCTGTAAATAGTTCAGATTAAAAAGGTATGTTTCATCGTGTAGCCTAGAACAGGAGCTTTGCTAGGAATCTTGTGTACGGCCCATAAATCTGCGTTCAGCAGCACAATGCACAAACCAGTTTTATTTTTACTACCATTATAGCTAACTAATATTTAGTGTTTAAAGACTGATTAGCTTTTTAAAATGTTGGCCATGATCTTTCTGGTTTAAAAGACTAAAAATATGTAAATGCTAATGTCCAATTTCAGACACATCTGTGACAAAACCTAAAGTTAAGGCTCTATAGCAGATGAATGATGAAATTAATTTCAGTTTTGGTTAGATGTTAACTCTCAGCACCAAATTTTAGGTGACTGGGAATATTTTTGTTTCCTACAGTAGTGTACCTAGTGTATCTGGGGCTTTGTGTTCCCACTGGGATTTCTGGTTAATGCAGGTCCAAGTTTTTGCTTTTACAAAGCTTTCTTTTGTGAACGTTCATCAGAAAGATCCATTTGTTTCAGCTGGCTTTTACTTCCCCCATTTCATGTACTTTTCAACTCAGCTGGCTGGGGTTAAAGGGAAACGCATGTTCCTGTGGCTTGCAGGAGAACACAGCTGTGATGAGACTCAGCCTGTGGGCTGAGCTTGCTGCCTGCAGTGACTGGAGCAGACACCCGCCACAGAGGCATAGTTTCCTATTTAGAAAATGCAATCTCAGAGCTGCGAAACCAGCCGGGGTCAGCCCGTGAAGTGCTGCCTTCCTGAGCCGCAGGGAGCCTGGTCGTTGGGAATTTTGCACTGTTTCTTGCCATTTCAGCTGGGCGTTAATACTGCCTCCTACCGGTGACTGAAAAATCAACTTCCTTAACTGTTTAAGTGTCGATGTAACACACACAGCTTTTAAACTTATAAAGTTGTATTTTCTGTTGGGGTGGTGTTGTCAGGAATAGATTCAGCTTGAGTTCAAAATGGTGTCTGAGCACTAACCTGCACAACAGAAGTCCTGTTTAAAACTGCTTGTAATGTTTTGGTTTACTTGCTTGATCAGTTTATGCTTCCTGCAAAGACCTGAGATATGTGAGATTTTAAATGCATGGCTGTGATGAAAATGAATGCTTGCTTGGTGGCTTGTTCGCAGTTTGAATGAGCCTTAATAGGCCAGTGTAACTGTGTACCATAACTGGGAAATCCGGATTGTAACCGAGTACACAGAGCAGGTACCTTTTTAGTTGGTTATCACTCTGAAAAAGCAGCATCTTTGACAGTGTTCTGGCTGTGAGAATCCCTTTAAAACCTAACCTGAATTTCTGTAAAGAGAACTTGGAGATTCATATAAAAATAATCTCTTAGCAGGCTGAGTAAAATTACTTCAGTGCACATCAGATAATTCATCCTATTTGTAATGATCTGGCAGCAGATGGCACCATGGTAACAGCATGTATTACGGCTCCTCACTCCCGCAGCCTGACAGCTGTGGTGTGATGATGTTTGCCTTTGGTACATCATGCGCAGTGCAGGCAGCTGTAATGGGTTTCATTGCTTCATTAATGTGAAATGGAGGATAAGAGTCAGCACTAAGGAATTCAGTGTGCCTTTACCCTGTGACTACAGGGAATAGTTTATCAGCCAAGGGCATTTTTATCTTTCGTTGTTTAAAAAGAACAGAAATTAGAAGCCTGGAGGCAATTGGTCTCTCTAGGGTAGCAAAGCCATGGATCTTGTAACTTTTAGTTTCGCTGTCGTTTTATTAGTGGTAGCGAAGTACTGTATAGAAATGTAATAATGTCCCTCTAACTACTCTGAAGTGGTGCTCACTGCGCTCCAGAGACCCAGGCACTGATCAGATCAACATGTCTATAATGGGGTCTATATACACTATATATATTTATTAACTGGTTGTTTGGGATCTGACTATGCAAGCACGTGTTTTTGCATATAAGTTCACAAAGGATATAATAAAGCACAATTGATAAATTTACTTCTAACTACAATTTGGGAGAAGTTAAAAGCATGGTGGGCCTGTTGTGCTCGAATGATCTACAAAATTAGAGGGAAAAGTTCTAAAATGGCCCTAATGTGTATTTTCCTGTAGTCAGATTGTGAAGAATGCCAGAAAGAAAAAGGAGTGTGCAAACAACTTACTGGGGGTGGGTGTTTTGTGCTTTTCTAACAGATGACATAATCTCTCCCAGTTAATGAAGTTGGAGGGAGGTTCATGGAGCTGAAGGCATACTTCCAGCTCTAGATATCGTGTTTGAATTTTTGTGCTAGACAAATTATTTCCATAAGCTGTATGGAAGTTGGAGCCTTTGGAGGCCTTCAGATGTTGGTCCTCAGTGGCTCAGGCTGGGCTTCCTTTGAGTACTTCTGTTCAAAATACGTAGCCAATGGGTAAAAGCATCTTGTAAGTCCCTCTGTGTCACATAGCCAGTTTAAGTGAATTGCTGCTGAAGTGATTTCCCTTTCTTTTAGCAAAGGGACAAAACTGAGAGTGTTATGCATAGGGAGAACTTGTAAAGACTGGAAGAGGGGAGAGCTTGGAGTTTATAATGTATGTATTTGCTTTGAAAACTGTTCTGAGTCAATATTTTTTCCTGCAGATCTGACTCCTTTGCTTAAGGGCACACATCAGGTATGTCATTTATGTGTTTGATACCACCACCTGAATTGACCAGAACCCATCACAAATACTAACTTTGTAAAAGTTTAAACCAGGAAGATCAGACTTGATTTGGTCTCATTATGACTAGTAATGATGATTTACATAGCACTGAAAAAGATCCAAGATCCAGTCTGCAAGGATATCACTGAGATGCTGAACTTGTCTTAAGAGTTTCTGAGGACATTTAAGATCGAGTAAGATGGAGGTACCATTTTGGTGATGGAGATTATTTTTCTTGTATCATTTTTCAGTTACTTAAGGCGGAATTAGAGATGCTTCCTTTGAGATGGTATAGCTATATATTGGTGTAGCTATACACAAAGGGATTTGAAAGAGGGGAAGGAAAGCTTTTTTGCATGGGACACTGAAGATTCAAAGAATAGCCATAATGATGCAGGCTGATAGACAAGATGTGTGCAGAGGTATATCCTTCTTGGCAACATTTCCCTCATTGTATCTTAAATTCAACTTCTAGATCCAGAGCGGCGTTACCCACAGCCGCAGTTCCTTCAGAAGTAAACCTCCTCCAACATGGCCGTACCCATGGCTGCAGTCCCTCCAGGGGTGTACCTGCTCTGTTGTGGGCTTATCCATGGCCATGCACTTTGAGGTGCTCTAGCGTCACCTCATGCACAGCCACTGATGCTTCAACGTGTACCTGCTGCAGCATGGACTTATCCACAGCCATGGACGCTTTGAGGTGTACCTTCTCCAATGTGGACTTATCCGTGTGCCACAAACCCTTCCAAGGTAGGCCTGCTGCGGCACAGACACAACCATAGCCACAGATGCTTTGAGATGTACCTGCTCTGGTGTGGACTTATTTGTGGCCACAGATGTTTCAGGGTGTCCTGCTCCCATGTGGACTCATCCACAGGTCACAGTCCCTTCACCTCAAGTTCACACTGGAGTTCCAGCCTGTCCAGTACGGCAGCACAGAAACAGCAGCGATGCCCTGGCCATCTGCCAGCCCAAGGGCATCGCCATTGCTGTTATCAGAACGTTCCCAGGCACAGCAGAGTAAGGTGATAGGCAGTACAGCAAGCAGCGAAAGCAAAAAGCAGCCACTGACAAGCACTAGACTCTAATATACAGTAAGGTAAGCAAGCCCCTGGCAAGCACAGGAGCCTGCTGATTAATAGCCAAGCACCAATAACAGCTATAAATTCTTCCTAGCACATTCCAATCAAATCCGTCGTTATCTCGAACCCTTCAAGCCCTGTGTTGGATGCCTAAACGGACTGTTGTGGTTTAACCCCAGCTGGGACTTAAGCACCACGCAGCTGCTCACTCGCTCCCCCCCAGCGATGGGGCGGTGTGAGGCGCAGAAAAGGCCTTGATGCTGTGTAAGCACTGCTCAGCAGTATCAAAGACATGCCTGTATTATCAACACTGTCCCAAACATAGCCCCATACTAGCTACTGTGAAGAAAATTATCTCTATCCCAGCCAAAACCAGCACAGTAAGCTTCATAGATCTTAAAACAGCCAACAGAATGTCCCAGAAAACACTGATTTCTGACCTGAGGAAAACCTTTATTACCTTGCCATACCATTGAGGCATGTTCTGGCAACAGTGCCCAGTGTAGATGTCGTTCATGCTCCAGCTCACAACTGTGGTATTTTGGGGTTGAATATTTTCCTTGGGAAGCCAACTCCTGGAGAAAATCACTGACAAACAGCTGTTTTTTGAGCTATTTAAACATTTAGGACAGAACCTTTTACATTCAGGCCTTTGATTCGGCTTCAGGTATATGCATTTGGTTTCATTTTCACAATTAACTGTGCGCCTCCTTGATAAAAACGTCTTTTGGAGCTGAACTGTCAGACAGCCTCTCTTTTTGGCAAGAACGTGTTTCCAACTTGAGACAAGGTCCTGCAGAAAAAAAATAAAGGCATGGTTGGGGCAGCTCTGAAGGTAAATTTGCCCTCATTTCTTCTGCCCAGCAGTCCAGAGGTAATCATCAGCACAATTCAAAATGACCCTTGGGTGCACGCTGTAAGTCCAGCCTTTCACAGCACTGCAGCCTCGGCTGAGCCCTACCTTCACGTGGGTCCTCAACAACTCTGTGGGATCTGCTCCAGTGTTTCCTAGAGACTAGATCCTCCATCTCCTGCTCTTTCCAAACTCAGACAAAATTTCTGTGAGCAAAACTTTCAGAGAGCACTGAGTAAAAACAGTCAGGAATTTCCAAGGTGCTGCAGTCAGGAGGGGGTAATTGCAGCTTGTGTGGACAGATCCAATCTCCCTTTTGCCTCCCTCCAGACCTGTTGCGCCTCATGGCCTACACGCCATAGCCCTCTGTCTCTCCTCCCTCGCTGTCTGGCCTTATTGCCCCCCAGTGACCACCAGTGGCAAGGTGGCTCTCAGGTGTTTCTTCTGGGACCATGGCCTCAGCATTGTTGGTACCTGCGAGGTGTGTAGCACTCATGTGGGGCTGAATTCTCCTGAACTGTGCTCTAGCACCACTTTGGGAATCCTACTTTTAGTCCTTCATAAAGTAGTGAAACTGGCACGTCTCAAAACCCAAACTGCTGTGCAGTCTCTGCAGAGCGAGTGTAGCTGAGCTGCCTGGTGCCTTTTTCCCCTGTTGCCTGCTGTGGGTTGAAAACTAGTCAAAATTCTCAGGTTTGGTACTGCATGTGTGGTGGGAAAGCCCATGGGGAGAACTTCATGTGTGGAGGCAGAAATGGATGTCGCCACACCAACAGTGAGGGACTGTGCCAGCGCTGGGACAGGCAGCCCCTCGGTGGGACTGGGAGAACTGGGCTGTCCTCAACACAGCCACGAGGTGGGAGCTCCTGATGCTGGCAGGAGAGACAGACCTCATCTCTTCGGTACAGGCGGCCCTTTGCTGTGGTGGCACAAGGAACAAGGCTGCCCTTCTGGAGGAAAGACCCCTCCTGCCAGACTGCTGCCTGTGGGAAAGCCGGGCCCTCGTAATTGCAGTGATGATCATGAGCTCAGCGTTGTGTCAGTCCAGTCTTCACCTGTGGATACAGCAGCTAATATGAATTCAAATATGGACATATTTCTATGTACTTAATGCAAAGATAATTGTTCATAATTCCTATAATGTCATGACACTGTGCATCAGCACAGGAGTCACCAGTCACAACGTCTGTTGAACTTGCTGGGTTGCTGTTCAAACAGGGCCCCTGCCGACGGCAGAGCCGGACCCTGAGGAAATACGGAAAAGTTAGGGTGGGAGCTTTGCAGGATGAGGACAAAAGGCCGATGACACGGTGTGGATTACTTGAGGATAACACATTCCATGAGTGAGAGAGGGAGTTAGTGCTGTGAGTGGCCACACAGGACGGCTGTGGAAGGATCCAGAGACCTCGGTAATGGTCTCTGAGGGGCTTCAGCGTGCGTGCCGTGGGAGGACGAGGGGGGCAAGGACATGGCTGACAGCTCTTGGTGTGAGGAGGGGTAAAGGCGGCTGAAGGAGCCCGGGATAGGAAGCGGCACGCCGGTACTGAGCCCGGGGGGAGCTGGCGGCGGGAGCAGGAGGCGGCGGCTCTCGGCAGCCCGGGGCTTTCCCGGCTGTCAGCCAGCCCTTCCGGGCAAGCTGAGCCACTGGGGGGAGCCCCTGCCGCGGCATAGCAGGGAAGGGAGGACAGAAATCAGCTTTTCCTAAATTCCTCTCGCTGTGGGGCCGTGTCTGTGGGGCCTTTGCCGTACGGCTCCCGCGTCCGTTTGTGCTCCCCGTGCCCTGCCGGCCGTGCGGCCGCAGCCCCCAGCACGGCTTCCCTGCCCGCCCCGCCGCCATTTCCTTCTGCGGCCGCAGCCGTCTGGGGGGTGGCGTGGATCCCAGTAAGGAGGAGAATTCTCCTTGATCCTGAATTACAGACCCTTGTCTTCCCAGAGGGCAGAGGCTGACCCTTTCTTCAAAAACCAACCAAACATATTTCCTTGTGAACGGTGACAGTGTGATTGCTGTGCAATGACAGAGAGTGCCTTTTAATATTTCTCTGTCACTTTCTCTCCACCGCTGCTGCTCAAATTTCTTCTGACATCCAAGCAAGATGCTGCTGTTAATCTTCCGTAAATAGCCAGCAGGGATACTGGATATTAACGGGCTTAAGCAAAAATCCCTGGAAACGTTCACATTGCCCACAGAGTTTTTTTCCAGCTGCAGTGTGAGCGTGCACCTCAGAAGATGGACAGAAGATGAGCTGTGCCTCAGCGGGAGCACAGGGGAGAGCGAGCAGAGTTCCTGGGGACATGAAGTGCAAGTCATCCCGTTCTTCCCTCTCTGGTAAACTCCCCGCCATCCACAGAGACACAAAACCAATGCATGCCTGTCCCTGCCGCGAGGGATGTCCCTGGGACTGTTGCGGGGAAGTCCCAATTGTGGGGCCCTGCAGGCCCTTACTGCTCACCCGAGCAACAGGCAGTTCTCCAGCCTGCGAGGTGAATAACGTGGCCAGCCTTCCTTCTGAAGCAGCTCGGGCAGGTGTGAGAGGTCTGTGTGGTGAACAGGTCCCTGCTGGGGTCTGAAGAGCAGCGCTGAATACTTCAGCAGGGCAGCGATAAAACGGCTGCTCCACGCGCTGGTGAATCATCTGGGTTGAGAGGGACGGGCTGCGGCACGCAGCAGATCTCGGCAGGCGCAAACACCCTCTGTGCTAGGATGTCCCCATCAGGGGATATCAGCTTTCAACAGAACTGTTTCCTCAACAGGAGTATTTTTTTTTTGGCTGTTGTTACAGCTTAGTTCTGCAAAGTCTCTATGACTCAGTTTTGGAACAAAAAAAAAAAACCAAAACCAAACTCAAAATCAGGCTTGAATCAGTTACTGTTTGGCTTCAGTTTTCTGTAAGCCAGGTAAGCAAAACCATTCCAGCTTCAGGAATCAATAAACTAACATCATGTTTAGCTAACCTATCATCTTGCTCCTTAATCAAATACAAGGTGCTGCCAGAATTTATTAGTTCAGAGGGTTTTGCATTTCATTCAGCATGTTAGCAACCTCCTTTTAAAATCTGATTAGCCAGGATTGGGGTTCTCTGTACCCACTGCTTGTGGAAACTCCAGGCAGGAGAAATAAGTTGTGAGTCTCTGTGATGGATTCTGTTTATTTTCAGGGAATTTACCAAGTTGTGTTTGTCAAAACATAACCCAGCAGCAAACAATGAATGACAGTTTCTTTGCTCTCAACCTCTTTTCAGCTTGGAAGCTTTATCCATACAGTTTTCTTCCTAAGGCTGTTTAGGTATTGCTTAGTCCTTGGCCATCACTTTCCTTCTTAAAAAAACCACAACCCTTTAGAGTTTTTTTAGCAGCTGCGTGATCCTATGCTTGGAGTAGAGCTTATTATGTTTCATTTCCTGGATTTTGTGAAGGAACTTGTAAATTCTTTTTAGATATTTAAAATTGTCAGTTAAAGTGTCCCATTCTTATGAAATCAAGACTTCTAGTTCAAAAGCTGACTTAAAAAAATCTAACTCTCTAAAATTTAGGAATGAAGCTTCATTTTGTATATGCAATCTGCCCTGGTTCCAGAAGCATGCTGACCTATCAAAGCACATGTGAGAGAAAAAAAAAAAGAAAATCAAAATGAAAATGGAAACATTCCTGTGGGAAATTGATTCCAACAGCACAGCACTTTTCTAAGAATAATTGTTCCACTGGAAGATGTTCAAAACTTGCAAGTTGCAACCAGGTACTGGATTTTGCTTTTTACCTTCTACCCAGTCTTGCCCCAGCCTTTTTTTCAGATAAGAAGTTCTCAACAGCTTCTTTCAGTGTTAGTAAACCTTCCTCTGAAGTGTTTTGTTCTTCTGTGCCCATCTTCCCACGCCTCATTCTGAGCTTCTTTTGAAACTAGGAAGGATCTGGAAATGCTTTGCATTGCAATCTAATTGCCTCGAGGAAGCTCATATTCTTCTTCAGTTGTGTCCTGGTTTGCCAACCTGGTGTATGTGGCCATGCTGTGACTCTTAAGTCTTTTGCTGCAGTGGTTTGCTGCTTTATAAAAAATTATTGTCAGAAGAAGCAGAGGGGCAAGGGCCTTTTCTAGCACTGGAACTCAGCCACTTCTGCCCCTCCTCCAGATTTTTATTTTTTTTTCAGTTGGAACCAGCATCCTGTTTTTCCAATTAATACAGAGAGCAAAAAATGATTTGTCCTCCTAATAGCTTCAAAAGTGTGCTTGAAAGAGAGGCCAACATATTAGGAACCTGTTGCACTGTCTGTGGAACAGCTAATTCTTTAACTATTTTGCCCTATTTAGGAGCCTGCAAAAGTTGGTCGGTATTGGTTACCAATCTAGGGTCTCGGTGCTTGTGTGACTGCCCAGGGTGAGTGTTATTTCCTGGTGCTGCAACCGGGAATGCAACATTCTTGTGTGATGGGCAATACTGTCAAATATCTGGAGTATAATTTTCAAAGCTGTCTGTGTGACTTCAGAACCAGGGTTCTATTTTTAGATGTAATTTGTGTGCCTGGAGGTACACTACAAAAGGACCTGGGTTCCTTTTGTACCTATCCCCAAAATGCAGATCCTCAGAACTCCTGCCATAATGCTGCTGAGCTGTGGTAGCACTGATGGCTTATGGCTCTTCTGTTTACTCCAGATGAATTCTCTGATACGCATCTGTTTCTAGGCAAGCAGCTAGAGTCTTGTTTATGCCTAAGCCCTGCTAAGATGTTCCTCGGCCTCCTTGTTCTGTGGAGGCTGATGTGACATTGCTTTCAGAGCAATGTCTTCTCCTGCGGGACGCGGGCAGAGTAGGATGGCAACCGAGGAGGAGGTGTTGGTGTTTCTATTTCCAGTAGCACACTACTCATCTGACTGCGTGAGAGGCCAGTGTTTGAATTTCAAGATGCTTGAGGGGATTTGAAATCCCGATCCCAGCTGAGTTATTCTGGAGGACTCTTCTCAGCCACTCTTTCTGAGCAGAACTGCCCTGGAGGCCTTGGTGTGCCTGGGCAGGGAGGGGACGAGCTGGTGGCTTGGTAGTTAGGCTGCTTCTACACGGAGAAGGAAAACTGGTTAGAAGACGCTCTTCTGCATGGAGAAAATCTTTCCTCCTTTGGGCTGTGGTCAGTGAAGAAGGGTCTCTTTTCCTCTCTGTTCTTGCCCTACTGGCACTCTCTGCTCTCAGGTTCATTCACTCCGGTTCTGGACGTCCGTGTCCATGTCCCATGGCTGGGTGTCTGCAGTGGAAGGGGTTGCTGCTTGCTGTCCCTCCTGCTCAGGGCTGACTCACTTCCTGCCTTTGTAACTCATTTGAAACCTTCCTGTTTTCTTTAACTTCTGACTGCAAAGCATCTAGTGAAGCCATCTATGAAGCTTGTTACAGAAATTGTACTGTGCTGCCTGATACTACTTTGCATCATTTCTTTTCACTCAAGCTGACTGATAGGGCAGCAGTAGATTTTTTTCACCCATTGAAATGCTGCATTGATCTTGGCCACAGCCATTTGTCACAAGCGCAGGGTGCACGCGAGCCCAGGGCTTATCACTGGCAGCAGCTCTCAGGCAGGAGCGAGGCAGCAGAGGTGCTGCAGGCCAGGACAAATGTGCAACAGCAGATCTGAGGGTGCGCTGTAGTTTGTGTGGGGTCTGACTGCGTTGTGCTGGCTCTCACACTCTTGCTTTCACAGATGTTAAAGCCAGTCACAGCAAAATAATTAAGAGAATGATAAACCTGAATAGAATAACTGTGGCAGGCTTTCTAAGACACCAGGACAGATAATCTGGCTGTCGTGGGGGACCCTGAGCAAAGCTGCAGGGGCTCTGGGCTGTTCTGGTAACATCCAAACCCTCTGTGCAACTACGGAGCAAAATTCTTCCTTTAGGATAAGAAATATGTGTATGTACATGCACTCACGTACACAAACAGACTCTGGGGTGAAGGTTAATGCCTCTGTATGAATCTCTGCAGGCATTTCCTACTGGGAATGCTTCCCAGTTTAGACAAACATGTCATGGAGGGTAGCTGCAGCTCTCCTGTCTTGGCACGTTCCTCCCTCTTTTGCGTGTCCTGTCCACAAGCAGGGCTCTGTGGCTTCTGGAGGCTGCACAGGTCATCAGGAGTACGCAGAGGGGCTGTTTCTCCCATCCCCTCTCTGCTCTGCTCCCCAAGCATGCCTGACAGCTCTTTGCTGCTTGCATAAGAGGTGGGAGCACTGTGTCCTAATTTATATGCCCATCACAGTGCAAAATAAGAATCGGCTAATCAAATCCTACCTGGCTTGCGATATGACCATAGCCTTTGTAAATGTGCAAAGTGGTCTATGAAAGGTGCATAATTTATAAAGTATTTCCTAGGTTTCTTTGTCAGCCCAATCTCTTTTGAATCAGTTATATTGGATATTAAAGCAACGAGACAGAAATCAGTAGGAGAGCTCATAAAATTTCTGAGTCAATTCAGCTTAAAGAAACTCGACAGCTAGATGCACAAAAGTAAAAATTAATATATATATATATATTTTATATATATAGCGACAGGACAAGAGGCAATGGGCACAAACTGGAACACAGGAAATTCCATTTGGACATTAGGGAAAACTTCTTTACCTTGAGGGTGGCAGAGCGCTGGCACAGGCTGCCCAGAGAGGTTGGGGAGTTTCCTTCTCTGGAGACATTCAAAACCCACCCGGATGTGTTCCTGTGCAACCTCCTGTAGGTGAACCTGCTTTGGCAGAGGGGTTGGACTAGATGATCTCCAGAGGTCCCTTCCAACCCTGACCATTCTGTGATTCTGTGATATATTTGTATAAGGCTCTATATCGTAGAAAAAGACCCACGGAACTCATCTGAAGGGAAACCGAGTGAAAGTTTGCTTTTAACGGCATTAAGGGAGAAATTCCAGTTTCTTCAAAGGTAGTGTGGATTTTGCCATAGTTTTCAGTGCGACCAAGCTCCAGCTCCTCTTGGAATTCATAACTCAATGGTATTATTTCACTGTCTGTCACAAAGAAATACTATAAGCAGGGACAGAAGATTTACAAAATCATGCAAGAAGTGACTATATGTCTGCTGTGCTTTCTGAAGGCTATATTTTTGTGAAAGATATTTTATATACAGGACCTGATTTATCTCTGATGCCCACATGTTTTATATTGTTGTAAAGAAGTTAACTGGCTTGGGAGAGATCCTCCCTTCTGGGAGGACCTTCCTCCCCAGTGACAGAAGGAAATCAGCCCTTTATATTTATACAGAATACAGTGAACAGCAATAAATAAAGCAGAGAAGCTGGAACTACCTGGTGGTGATGATACCGTCACCTGGGCTGTGATTTAGTGCCTTTAGAAAGCACTGCACGACCGCACATTGTGTTTCTGATAGTGCTGCACTTGGGGGCTGTAGTGTTACCTTGTTTGGCCTAACGTAATATTGCCTCAAGAAATTCCAGCCACTGAATTAGGGTAAGATCTAGACTTCCTGTCAAAAAACAAATTCAGTTAGTCAAAACTTTCCAGATGAGATGCTAAGATGATAATAACCATCCTGACTGATGTCAGCTGTCAAGAGCTGTGCACAGTATATTGTCTGTCTCTCTTTTCTTATCAGTCACTGTGTACAAGCTTTCTTTTTTCCTGCCCTTTAGTCTTTGCTTTTGTTTCACAAAGCAAAGTGGAGAACCTGTCTTGTCATCTTTCCTTTCTAAAGGCCTGCGTACATGTTTAGGGGTTACTGGACGCTTTTCTGCTTTTGCTGGGAAGATGGGCTGAGGACTGAGCAATGTGATTCTCTCACCATGGGACTCAGGTTGTTTAGCTACTTTCTGCTTTAGGTTATCCAGCTGTGACACATGCACATAATGAAACCTACCTTTTGGGACCCAGGAAACTTGAATAATCTTTGCTTAAAGAACCAGCAAGGATGTATTGGTCAGCAGGGAACAGATTAATTTAGCTCAGTGTCTTTTACAAAGAGGTTTTTAAACCTGGGGCTAGAGCGAGGATGCATTTTGAAAGTTGTACCAGTGAGCACTGCAAATACAGCTGAATCCCAGCCTGAAATATGACTGTTCCTCTCTTCCGTGCAATGACTCATGCAAATTAATTAAAGCATCCTTATTGATAAGTCTTACTAAGGCCTTTGCCTCTCTGTGCCCAAACTTGACCCAGGGCAGCATCTGAGAGCTCAGACATGCTATTTTATTCGCCAACACCAGGTCTCTCATCCTGTTGAAAAGCAAAATCCCAGTTCTAGATGCTTTTAAAACTTTGGGATTATTTCCCATCTGGATCTGGACTCAGTGTCAATGCATCTGCCTTCCAGTGTTAATTGCTGCTGTTATATATTTTAAGATGGATATTAAAATGATGAGTGGTTTTTTGTCTGAAACCTCTGCTCTTACGAAATGTATCTTGTGTATTAGCCTAGTTGGAGACCTGTAAACCAGATCTTGGGATGAAACAAAAGATGATATATACCTTTTCCCTGAGTATGGACAACCTGAGCCTTTGTACTGTCTCGAAGGAATGTGGTTATTAAAAATAAATATCTTCCCAATTTTCCTCTTCTCCAAAGTCCATACATGAGCTTGTTTTTGTGGTAACCCTTAGAGTGAGTGTAGCAGAAAGCATCAGAGCTCTCAGGAAAAGCATTCGATATGTTTTATGCTCTGGGAGTGGAAAGCAGATTAAGCCTTGACTGCTTGCAGACCTTCAGTACCTTGGAAAATGTTCCTAGTTGCTTCCAGACTCGTAGATGGAGCGAGTTTCTCCAAGATCTTCAGAAGTTGTGTGTGAAGGAGAACCTTGTGGAAGGTATCCTAGAAAAGCTCCCTAGCCTGACAGAGATGGAGACCAGTGGAGTGGGAGTGATTTCCTGTGGGTGAATCCCAATTCAGTACCCATCTGAATTGGAAAATGTTGGGAGTTCATACTGTGGTGGTGGAGATTTGCTCTTCCAGGGCTAAATCCACAGATCAAAGAGCAGAGCCTGCTGTTAGCCCACGATGACTGGCTGTGAAATGGGTTTGGAAACATCTGTCTAATGTCCAGTAAACAAGTGTCTACATTGAACAAAACAAGGATTGCCACACCTGCCAGCTTTGCTGGAGAAGCCTGTGGGGATGAGTGGGCACCAGAGTTTCAAGCAGTCCCTCTCTCGCAGAAACAATCTGCCTCAAGTCAATGGTGAACAACGTTGGGATGGAGGAAGCAATCCGTGCTGCTGCTTGTGGTGTGTTATTTGTTTGTGGATAAATAAAGGCATTTAATTAACCAGACATATAATTCCACTCCTTTTTAATAAGCTTGCATCACACACACTGAGCATCTTGACGCAGGTATGGAAAAGTAGATTTGTTTATGCCAGTTTTCAACATCAGTCACATTATTTTGGATACCAGTGATGTTAGACTACAAGTCTAATCTCTTCTCCATCAGGGTCTTGCTTTTTATTTAGATTTTAAAACTGTATTCAAATGAGGTTTTGACCGAAACTGAATCACTATGTACTTGAAAGCTAAAGAGCTTATCATGCATCTGATAATGTTTTCAGGATTTCCCCAGATTAGACCGCGGAGTGTACAGACAGGAAGCTGAAGTATTGAGCGCCTGACCAGAGCTTCCTCCTGCGCAAGAGTGGGGGTTTCTCTGACTTGAATCTTTAGCTCTACATGCATGGTCTGAGCCTTGAAACCTAAAGGATAAAAAGCACCCACATCTCCCAGTTGGGTCCTCTGAGCAAGGCGAATGGAGCGCTTCATTTAAGCCGCGCTTGCAAGGTCAGCAAAACAGTTCTCACCTCTCCCCGCTGTTGCGTTACCTTCCTGGCTCTTTATCAACCAGGGAATCAGAAAGGGACTTTCCAGAGCTATAAACATGTGAGCTGAATAGATGGAATGAACCCGTATGCAAATGAGTTTTGATTCCCTTCCCTTTATAAAGTTAAAATGTTTTTGAGAGAGAAACAGATCCTCCAGAATGTGGGTGTCCGAGATTGTTACCTTGGACTGGCTGTGTCTCTCTCCCTGCTGTCTGTCTGTCTGCCTTTCTTTCTGCCTGTCTGTCTTTCCATTGTAGAGAACAAAGCGGAGTGATGTAAAATAGAAAATGAGAAATGCAAACCTGTGGTGATTGAAGAGGAGGAAGGAAAATGAAAGAGAAAAAGCTGAAGAGTGGGAAAAAGATAAAATAAAATGAATTTTGGGGATTCCACTGTGAGTAAGAGCTGAAAAAAATGTAAGCTGATTTATTACATGCTTATCTTCTGCCTGAGAGCCAGTACGCTTTGTATACGTGAAAGGTAAATTTCACATTAAAGATTGAATCAAAATGCCAAATTCTTCCTCAATTCCTCCAGCTTTAAACCAGAGTAATTCTGTCAGCTTTGATAGATTTACATTTTGTAAACAGCAGCAGAATCAGGATCTAGTGTTTTAAGTCATTTTGAGTTATATCTATACAAAAGCGATGAGAACTTTAGAATGACTTTTAAATCCTGTCCTGTCAGGGAAGCTGCACGTTTGCTGGTGCTTCTTTTCACCGGGCAGGAATTTTTTGCTATTGTCCTTCCAGCACTGTTATGACTTTATTCTGAATCTGATGGCAATTCAGAAACAAGGGATGGTGGCAGCATTATGTGCATTAATATTTTCCTTGCATTATGATTTATGTGTATTCTTTTTTTTTAAAATCTGCATCTTAACCCACTTAAATAACAACTATTTAAACAGGGAGAGGATGTGAGTTAGTTGATGTATATATATTCCATCAAATGCCACTGATTTTGAAACTACAACGTTTGATTGCAGCTGAGGGCTTTGACTGGCTATACCTGGTTTTCTTTCACATTGATCCTTTACTTTTTTGAAGATGAATTATTTAATTTTTCTTCTATGTGCTCTGAGCTTATCTAGGCATCCAAAGATTGTTTTACAGTATGGAAAAAAGGGATGGAGGAAATGCCACAGTTTTCCATGGTGGAATTTCCAACAAATTGCCCGTTGGGTTGGAAAAGTGCAGAGATGAGTTTCTGGAGTCTGCAGGATAAGGCAGCTCCCATCCCTCCATCTATTAGCCATATTAGAGACAGACAGTTACTCTTTTCTTTTTCTGAATAGTTTGCTTGCTGAAAATGCAGTTTTGAATGAACTGAAATAATTTACAAAGGTCAACTGAGTGCAGCAAATAGTATTGCATAAATAATAAAAAAGTAAAAATATTTTAACATTTTCAGAATTAAGCTTTGAGTGCAGCAAATAGTATTGCATAAATAATGAAAAAGTAAAATATTTTAACATTTTCAGAATTAAGCTTTAATTTTTTTCTTTAAACATACTGTTTTAATTTTCTTAATTGCCCTCATGCAATAATAATAATAGCAAAACAGAAATGACGTGTTTTGTTTTAGGCCAAAAAACACCTTGTAATAAACCTAAAATGAATGTGTTTTTTCTTCAGAAAATAATTAAAAAAAAATAATTCCAGGTTCAGCCAAATAACATTTTTCTTTTGCCTTATTTTTCTTCTTTTTGGCTAGTGGATGAAAAAATTGCTCACTGCCATAGCTTTGGTGCGGCCCATTATTGGGACCAGCTATATTTTACAGTCATCTGGGAGAATGTTGAAATTTTATTTTCTGTGGGAAATGGTGATGAAAATGTGAATTATTTTGATGATAAAAATGTATATTTTTATGTCCTTTTATTGGTCAAATTAAACACATTATCCATCTTTTCCCATAATTAAAAAAAAGAAAGGAGAAAAATCAGTTTTCATTATTGAAATTTCATTTTTGAACCAACTCCCTGATGTCGTGAGCAAGGCTTCAGCTACTCTGTCTTCTGCAGCTTTTCAGGTATCCATAGTCCATCTCAATTTGCTTTGGGGATGGGGCTTCACAGGTGCTTAAAACAGTTTTGTTGTTGGATAAGCAGGGCTTGGAGCTCCCAGGGGGAGCGGGAGTTTGAGGATTGCTGTGACGGCAGGACAAGGGCCTGAGGTTGCAATGGGGGCTCTTTTCCAAGACAGAGGTTTCAAATATGTCCATGAATACTTGTGACCTTCTTGGGAGGATTCATTAAGGAGAAGTCTGAAAAAAATTGATTCAAAGCTGCATTTAATCCTTTAGTGGAGACTGGATATCCACATCCCTACTGGCAACTCTAGTGATCTTATGTTAAGTCTGTGCTTGCATCAAAGAATGTCTTTACTTTTCATTGTAATCATTAGCTGTCAACATGACTAAATATTCTAGATGACATTATGCTGAATCTAAATAGCACCTAAAATTATTTTCTTTAAAATCAGATCTGGTGAGCTCAAGGGGAACAAGATTTAAAATCCTGAATAGGAGGCGATCGTATCCCAGAGGAAGACAGCGTCAGGTCCCGGCAGGCTGGCTGCGTCAGCATTTCTCAGCCTTTTCTAATGGAGCCCCTTTGAAACAAAAATCCTGGACCATTTCACGTGCCCGAAAAGGCGCCGTCTGCACCTGCAGGCAGTCCCTGGCAGCATCCAGAAGCTGGCTCCCGACTCTGTCTGCCAGCGCTCATGCATCGCTGCCAACAGCGTGGGGATAGATGTGCATTTTTTTATCTTCTAAATGAGATTGTTCATGGACCAGTTTCTGGTGTCTGACAGCAGTGGTACATAGCCCACAGCCTGCGCAATGCTATCTAAATAGCTTGCAGTGGTTAGGGTGCCTTAACTGGGTCACAATTCATTGCTCTCAGACTACTTTATTAACCGTCATGTACCTTTGTCTGAATCAACTATGGCCAGTTTCCAAAGTATTTGAGCCGTTTCGTTATTCTAATATTGCACTGGTTTATTTTGGTGAATTAATATTGAAACAGGCCATGTATATATTGAAAGTTTGTTTGCTATTCATAGACTACTTTATTTTCAATAACTACAGCATAGTTACAATATAAAATATAAATACAGTAATCTTTTATATTTCAAGTATTTATATATTGAACCTGTTGGAAGAAAAAAAAATCTCTAGCTTCTAATGGATTACTAACATTACAGTTATTTATTACAATGTGCTTTCCCAAATAAACTCCTTGCTGGGACACATTCCTTTTTATAAATAATGGGAGGGTACAAAAAGGTGATTAATTGAAGTTTGCCTGTTTGTTTTTTAACTGCTTATACAGACCCTAACCGTTTTGGATTAGTAATACATAGTATAGTACTTATGTAGTGACAAATACTGTAAATATCTGTGTACTTTCAGCAGTTGAAACATAGCCAGTGCTTTTGAACTATTAAAAATATGGAAATTGGGAGGGAACAAGAAATGCCCATCTACTCTCTCCTGTTTACTTTTTCCCCTCTTCCTATATTTTTGGGTGTTGAGAATACATCTGAAACACATGGATTGACCAGTCATTTCGAGCTCACTCCGTTCCACTACATTTATCAGGAATTGATTCAGATGAACGGTTCGTCATACCACCCTGCTTGCCTTTTCACGGGCTGGGAGACAGCATGTGTCACCTCCAGCATCTGCCGTGGGTACGGTGATCAGATATCCTGACCAAGGGAGGAAGTATTGCTGGGTTTGGAGACAGCTCCATATTCAAAAGGTAGGCCTTTTCCTTCATGCTCATTATTAGTCAGCTGATCTGAAACGTCTTGCTTGTTTAGAGTAAAAATGTATTGCTGAAATTATAAAGAATAGGTAGAGATGGAGTTTCACAGAGTTGCAAGGGCTTTTAACTTCTCAGTTCTCATTACCCTTATCGGCATGATGAAAACTGGCTTTCCAGCTACCCCTCCTGTTTCTTACAACATCTGGGCACTGTTAAGACAGCTGTTACTGCAGTTGTGTCAACGTGCAAAGTACGTGTTTGAGACCGTTTACATTCCTCTACACTGTGTTTCATGCTGTCATCTGAGAATATATAAAAAAATTATGGAGCCCATAAATTTTCTATTTTTCAATACAAAAAACTTGCTGAAATTGTGTCTCCAGGGCTGTGACCTATTATGGCTTACTGTAAATATAACTGAAACTATACTATATTATAACTATACTGTAAGTATATGCTATAGAGATTACTAAAAATAATAGTTAGTATTAGAAGCCTTTATTATTATTCCTGATGGCCAGAACTTTTTAAAAATATGAAATACGCTTTTCATTATGTAGTTTTCCATATTACTGTTTTAATCAGCTGCAATGTACATACATGGCAGTTTAGGTGTAAATATGTGTTTTTCCTAGGGATTTATGCTTGGTATGAATTTTGCCATGTACTTTTTCTTTAAATTAGTGAAAAAATGCAAACACCATCAGTAAATTTTAGATCGAAAAATGAAATGGAATATGCAATCATTTTTATCTTTCATGAAGGAAAATGGTCTGTTGCACAAAGTACTGTGTTGTTGGAAAATGTGATTAAAATGGAGACAACAGAATTGAACCTCCAGATAAGCAGAGTGGAATAATTCTACAGGAGAGGAAATTGAATGTTTGTTATTTGTGACATAGACATTGGCAGTAGAAATATAACTATCGCTTGAAATTAAAAATGCATCCAGGAAATAACTGGGAATTTCAGAAAGCATATTGGGAACAAATGCAATTGCTTCTGCCAAGCCCAAAATATGTGCTTGGGCTAATACCAGTTCATCATGCGATACGATTTTTTTTCCCAAATACAAATTAACCATTCCTTTTTTTTTTTT
>RSEF01000013.1:8035633-8062149 GCA_003993805.1 Himantopus leucocephalus | reverse complement strand
CTTTTTTTTTTTTTTTAAATTTGGTAGCTCATCCCTCAGGACTCTTTCCTCCCTGCTTCAAGAGAGTGCTTGAATCTGGTGGAAAAAAGCAAACCTCATGAGTGCTGGAGGGGCTTGTGCACTATTTCAAAAGCAGAATGGAAACATGGTGAAGCAACACAGAGAAGGGAGTGGACAGAGGCAGCCAGAGAGAGAGGAGCTGCTGCAGCAGTTACAGGTCTGTAGGTGTTCGCATGTTTTGCACTGCAAGTAAGGTGAGAAAAGTGCCCTGTGGCATTAAGCACTGCTCCCTTTTGCTGCCTCTCACCCATCACCTCCTTAAGCCCCTGCATTCCTTCTTTATACTGTGTGTGCCTTGTCCGGTGAATGCTGATGAGAGGCGTTAGTGCAGGCTGCAGACAGGCATTTATTCTCAGCAAATGATCTCAGGCCTTTTCCAATGAGTGGCTGCACATTGCACACTCTTCTAGAGATGGCTCTCCGCTTGTTGCCCTTTGGTACCCCAAGACAAGATAGCTGTTGTCGACTGTGGCTCATCTTTTTGGCTAGCATCCCTTTTTGCTTGCAGGAAGATGATGAGTTTATGTCAGGTTCAGTAATCCTGATGTCTGCACAGCTGAGAGAAATAGCACTTTATGTGAGCATGAGTGTGCATGTGTATATATGGAAACTACAGCTTTGACAAGCCGCTCATCTGCCTTGGAAAAGAAACAGCAGGGCTTAAAAGCTATGGAGTCGCAATATGCTGAGTAAGGTCACCAGTTTTCAGTGACTCACAATCTGTTTTTCTGGCAGCCCAACCATACAGCAGGTTGTGCTTTTTTTATCTTCTGTTTCTTTCCTTTAAAAGAAGTCTACATCAGAAAAGTTAATACCTAAAGATATCCTGGCAAGTCTGTCCCTTTGACAGGATACATGCACTCAAGTGTAGAAATATCTGTTCACTGGCATCCCTTCCTCACTCTACTGTACTAGCCTATTTTTGCACTGGCAAAGAGACACTTTTTAAATTTACGTTAAGTTAAAGTTATTATGAAAGATATTTGCTAGGTTGTGTCTCTGGTAGTCATCCTTATTTTCCGTTTTCTGACGCTCACTGCTGACCTGAAGAGGAGTCTTGGGCAAAGCCAGCTGAAGCTGCCCGTGCCATTGTCTCACTGAGGCGCTGAGGTGTTTCTGGCTGCCATTAAGTATCTAGTTTCTAAAATGAGGGAACTTTTCAATTTTTTTTCTTTTCTGTGCCAAAGATAGGACCTACACTGCCTTGGGACTTAAGGATAACATTTGGAAGTGGTCAAACAATGTCATTTGTTAGGAGAGCCTGCAAGGATAGGGTTTTTTTACTTTCATTTTCCTCATTTTTTTAAAAGATTTTATTCTGAATTTCCCCCTTTGTTTTCCTCTCTCATTCTTTTACCCCACAAAATTTTGTTGTCTACTATCTGTTAAAAAAACTATGTATTTTGGAACAAACAAACCTACAGTCATCAGGAAAGGCAGCTGTTTTATTGCAAGATGTGAAGGAAGTTTTAAATAGGATTTGAAATAAAAATGCACCAGCCAGAAGATTTGTCTGCATTGATTACTATCTGTTGCTTGTCTGAAAACCTTGAACTCTGCTGCTGTGCAGGTGATGGCAGACCACCGCAAGCCTTCATGCATTGCCACAGAAGTATCAGGCAGCACTTCCACCGCCCTGTGGAGGTACCTCTTAGAAGCAGGTCATAGATAGATGAACCAATTTGTATAAGTATAATCATCACTGGGATGATTCTTTCAGATTCATAATAGTGTATTAAATAATGATCGTTAATTTGTTGTTTAGGAAAAAACCCTAACTCAGCCAAGCATTTCCACTTTCTATAGATAGCAATTCAATTACTATTGTGCTGGAGTTAAATCTCTTGGTATTCCTGGGAGAAATTTTAGTCTTTATTTATTCTCATTTTATAGACTGGGACACAGGGACATACTTGGCTGAGGACACAAAATGAATCTATTTGAAGTTTTCTAGGAATTTTGCCATAGTTAATATCACTGGTTGAAAGGCTTGAGTATAAAGGAGGCTGCCAGCGTAGTCTGTAGCGTAGCCCTCCTCTGAACAGATGCCCACAGTGCAGAAATGTCCATTTTCTGCTTGCACTGTTGCTCTGCCTATTCCTGCCGGGGAGGGATCTTACAGGAGAAGAAAATGCCTCCCAATGCCCATGAATCGCCGAACACCATCAGAGGCAAGACCGCCAAAATCATAGCCCCGCTTCAAAAGCCCCCTGCTAACATTTTACAGGTTCACTTGTTTTTCACATTTCCTCCTTTCTGTGTTTTCTTGTGCAAGCTCAGGCAAGGAAGAGCTTTTCTCGGATACAGAAATCTGCAGCTCTCGTGGCGTTTTTAGGCACATTGCTGTCAATCAACTGGTTCACGCAGAAAGCCCTCCAGAGCGGACTGGAGGCCACAGCACATCCTTCAGTGCCTGGGCATGTGCACCATGGTAGGGGCTTAGCAGTGGAAATTTTTATCTTTTCCAGCATGAAAACAAAGCTCTTCTCTTGACTGAGATCTCACGCAGTGCTGACAGCATTTGCTGGTGTGCTGCCAAATAACAAAGGGCAATATTTTCTTTAAAAAGCAGAAAGCGTATTAAAAGTTTCTATGTTGTGTTTGTGAAAATCTCGGAGTCACTTGATTAGGAGCTTGAAGTTGGTCGGACTCCTTCCAGCTTCCTCACTTCACCCTCGTTTCTGCATGATACTGCAGCTGCTCTGATGAAAAACAGTTATTTAAAAATTTGCTTGTAGCTATGGCAACCTTCATGCACTGTATTTCAATTGAAACTCTAAAACAGCAGCAGAAGTTTCTTAATAGGATATTTATGAAGATTTTAGTCTTTGTACATTTTAAAATGGAAATATTCCATTTTTAAAGGGGGGTCATCAAAATCTCATTAATTTTGGATCTGCATTTTTGTTGTGAGAGCTGCTGCTTAGCTCTTTTTTTTGTGATTTTTTTGTTTTTGTTTAAGATTCCTCTGGTTGCTTTAACTCTTGAGAGCCTAAGACCTGGGACACTTTCCAAATGCTTGCTTCTCCTATCTGCGCCTGGTCTTCTGCTCTCTCTGTCAGACGGCTGGTTTTGTAGTGGCATGGTGGAGCGACAGGGCAACCAGTTGTGTTGGGATCAGGCTGGCAGGGGTGGAGCACTGCCAGGGATTTCAGACTTTGCCTTCCCGCAGTAAGTAACCCAGGTGGTTTATTCAGCCCTTTGCCCATGCAGTTGCCAGGTGTCTGCCTGCTCCGAGAGAGAGGCGAATAGATGTGCTTGCAGTTGGATTATTTAGTACCTCAATGATATTTCAATGTTTCTTCTCAAAGGCACAAACTTTCAGGGCGTATTGTTTGTCCAGGTACAGCCGCAGTAGGTTTTAATCACAGACAACTCAGTGTGCTAGCTGCACCTTGGAAGGGTTAAATTTGCAAAGCTGCTATTTTTCTTTTGTTTTCTAACTTCTTCTTTTTCTCTGTGCATTCACACCTTCAAAATCATGAGGATAAAATTAAGGAAACCTTGCTGAGACATACACTCCACTGCCCTAAACCCCCTCGAGCCGTGATGATATGTTCTGGTGCCTCCGAAGTGTGGATTAGGTCTAATTAATAATGTTTCTTGATCAATGGTTTTGACACAAACACATCAAAGGGATTTACGTCATTACAGCTGAAACAGCAAGGGCTTTTTGCTAGGAAGCTCCCCGCACTGCGGCGGGGAAGTTTGCTCCTACTGATGGGGTTTTTGGTCTCCAGCCACTGTAGGTGCATGACTGCCCTGTCACTCTTGGGGGTTTTTCTCGCTTGGGCAGGTTTGAAGCTACTGGTTTGCACTGGAAGATGCTTGAGGTGTGGACAGGCACATTCCTCAGCTAGCACAAGTTATTATAACTGAGCATTGGCACCTTTTATCCGTACCAACAGGATTATTCCTGACCCATATGGTGAAATGTTCGTTTTTGGAAATGCCTCACAATAGGTTATAATGAGCCAGCTGAGGAGGTGTTAACAAGGTAATCAAAGAGGATTTTTGTGTTTATTTAATCTGTAGAAAAAAAGAGTTGAATTGATCACATTTCTCACAATACATCTAAGAGAAAACATGCAAGGGATGTGAAACATTCAATACCCGCTGGCCCTCCCATTCTGCGTTTTGGATGACTGATGTTGTCTCCACCCTCCTCTCAGCACAATGGACATCCCAGTGTCTAATCTGTATGGCACATCTATTGCTGTGATCAGACGAGACAGGACCAGGACACAGAAGAATATACGCCTATTAGCTAGGCAGGGCTAGAAGGGGAATTGCACTACTGCAAAAGAGATTAAATTACATGATGAAACTTTGCAGTCCATTGACTGCGCTAAACCAACTACACTTTATTCAGGGTTGTGAACCCCTAATGGAGATTGGAAAAGCTGCCAAAGGGTCTGGAATTACATCTGTTTTGGAATGGGAAGTTTCTGGTTCAATAAGGAATTAGAAGAATCAAAGAAAATAAGGCTGGGTGGGATCTTAAGGAATCCTCTAGTCTAGACCATACAATGTGCTGAGAGGCATTAATAGACATCAAGGAGATGCAGGGCTTGGGTTCAGGGCTGGATCTAGGCTTTAGCAGTTCTATGTTGTCAAATTTCCCTATCACAGTACAACCACACATCAAAGGATTTGCACAGCCCTGCATGCCTTTGGCATGGAGGTGAACGCAGAGGAATGAGGAGAGCTGAGGTGTGCCCATCCTTCGCTAGGTAACAGCAAGGTCTTTTATAAACCAGCGCAGCATGAAAGAGGCTGGAGGTACCGGGCTGCAGAGACATCATCCAGTCATGTCCATACACTCTTCTGCTGGATCTTATGCAGGGAATAACTTGGTCAGCCCCGAGGATTAAAGCTCTTCTGCCTTTTTTGGAAAGCGCCACATGCAGCACGCAGACACACGGGGCTTCACCGCATTGCCACCCGTATGCTGCGGATGCGGCAGGATCAGTGCCAAGCTGTGGATTAAAATAGCATTAACACCATCTACTTTGGGACATTGTACTGTGGCAGTCGTACCATAAGCCAAATCTTTCTGACTTGAGAAAAGATACTATCTTCAGTTTGCATAGGGGCAGTCAGGAAGCTGTTTTAGAAGCTATAGCATACCTTGTTACGTTTTTCTGGTTTGTTTGTTGGTTTTAAAGTCAAATTGGCTTCTTTCAGCAGTTGGAGAAAGTGAACACAATTAGAAGGCCCAAGACAGGGAATGACGCTGGGGTAATTTGCTTCAGTAGGATTTGTGCCCTGTGTAAGTTAACTTGCAGCTGGCAACCCACCTTTGCTTAGATTTCATTTTAATGGGAATTTTCCCAGTCACTTTTTATGATGATAAGATGTAGATAGATCCAATTCTTTTCAGCAATTCAGTGCTTTTAGCTGCAAAACTATAATGGAATGAAAAATGCAATTTGGAAAGGAACCAACAATGTTTGTTTTGTTCTGTGGCTTCCCACTGAAAAAAGAGGATTTTTTTCCCCCCTGCTACTCAAAACACAGAAACAAATTCTAACAACAGCTCACAATTGGGAGGAATTAACCAAGTAAATACATGAGCTACAACTTACGAAAGCTGTTTTCAAAAACTGAAGGAACCACTGAATCACTGCACCTCCTCATTGCTCACCAGGTTGTGCTGCTGCTGCTGCCGCTGCCGGAGCAGCTTGTGGCTGCTTGCGTTGCTCGGACCTGTTGCACCAATGGCCTGGTGGAGCTGCCAGGACAAGCTTTTGCAGGATAGCTTACATTGAAACAAATGTACAAATATTTACAGGAGCCTCTCAAAATCTATCATCCATCTGGCTTCCTTGTTTCAGATATAATGCGATGTTTCCACAAATCTAGTCCTTCTCTAATTTAATAGGTTTAAGAGTTTTAATACCCTCTACTCTCCATCATTTCATAGGAGCTCTTCAGCTAAATCTGGTGGGTTGGTAACTTTGAAATTCGTCTCTGTAATTTTCCTAGTTAGCATTTAAAGTTTCATTATTCTATCCTGGGTAGACATACAGCAAGCTCTGGCCTCATATTTCTACTGTTTGGTTTTACTTTCCTTCGGGGATTTTTCTCTTTCCCCTTAATCTTGCAGCTTGCATCCTCAGGAAGAAAAAAAAAAGTGCTATGAACTTCAGGTTAAATAAACCCACCTCGTATAAACCGCTTTTGAGATCCAAGAAATCTTGTGGTAAAGCCTAATTCTCTGATGCGAACTCCTCAAAATTGGCTGAGAAACTGAAAACGTGCGTATTTATTTGAGCAGAACAAATATTGATAGGTGCCTCTTAAGCTCCGTCTCCTGCCACCTGGCTCTGCTGCGGCAGCCGCACCGCAGCCCCCCCCCGGGGCGCGTCGCCCCCCCACCGCCTGCGGGGCAGCGGGGCCGGCCGCGGCGGGGCTGGGCGGGAGGGAATGCCTTTAATATTGCGGGGCTCTTCCTCCCGGTCCTCCCAACGGCAAGAAAAGTTGCGAAGCTCGTTTTACCCATTAGAGGGCAGAAATGTAACAGCAAAGACCGTGCAGAGCGCGGTGGGGGAGCTCCGCGGCCGGGCAGGGGGCGGCTGCTCCGCACCGCATCTCACCGCGCTGCACCGCACTGCACCGCACCTCACCGCGCTGCACCGCACCGCACTGTACCGCACCGCGTTGTACTGCACCACTCCGCACTGCACCGCACCTCACCGCGCTGTACCGCACCTCACCGCGCTGTACCGCACCTCACCGCGCTGTACAGCACCACACTGTACCGCGCCGCACCGTACTTGACCGCAGCACCCCACACCGCACCAGCCCGGCAAACCCGGGCGCTGCAGCAAACCCTGTGTAGTCTATAGATGGGGATTTGTGTTAATGCACTCCCATTTTTTGGAAAAAAAATAAGGCTTTTCATTTCAGAAGGAGAAGGGAAGGGAAAGAGGTGCAAACCGGAGTGTGGGCGTCTGGTGAAATAGGTTGCTCAGTGTCTGTCAAGCATTTTAGGGGGGAAAACAGAGAATGGACCTTTTCCAGTTAATTCTATTGGTAGAAATTGTGAAGGGGAAGGTGTTTTGCTTTTAAGAATATTAGTTTTAGCAAAGAATTTACAGGTGGTATTGGAACAAGTGGTAAAGTCAGTAAGGGGGTGTTCTCAAAACCGTTACTTCCACTGACTGGCACTGGGAATTTGTCGTATTCCTTTCCTGGACTCTGCAGGAGAAGAAATTCAGTGATCCCAGGCTTGTTTAATCAAAATAGCTCTGCAGTTGCCTTTGCTTCAGGGACTGTCTGTTTGCACAGAAGATTGCTCATCTGAACCTCAGAAACACTTGCTCCAACTCCTTCCCCTTCCCCCTTCCCCGAAGAAGCCTGGTTTGCAGCAGCGTGTAGCTCCCTCTTGTCAAGCTGCCTGCAGAGCTACTTGGGAAGCCAAACACAGCTCTCCAGATTTATTAAAATGCATTGCTTGCTTTTTGTCAGCAGTGCTGATGTCGGTAAGAACAACAGGGCAAACACCTTAATAGGCAAGCCAAGAGCCTGCGTAGTGTTTATCTCACACGCACACGGAGTTTGGATATGGCTCAGCTATTGCATTACAGCAGTGGTGGTTTTAGTTTTGAATGGTGTTGGAATTAAGTACAACTGGGCCTACGTAGAAGCCTGGATAACTGCTGAGCTTAATACTGAGCTGCAGAGCCGATATTGCCTCCAGGCCTGTAGTCTGAACCCAGACCTGGTGTGGAACATCCTTATGGGTGTGAATCTTTGGGGGCAGCATTGTGGCAAAAGAAAGCTTTTAGCTGGCCCGGAGTGGACACAGAGGCTGAAAGACCCTGTCGCCACGGAGGTATGGAGTGCTGTGAGGGCTGGTACTGTGTGTCTGCCACTCTCCATCCACACTGACGAAATAAAGAGAAAGAGGCAGCTCTTCAGGTGCTTTGCTAGGAGAGCATATTACAGAAATAGGAACAGTTCACCCAGTACTGCACTCCTGTGGGTAGAGCCGCCTCTCCACAATGCACAGAAGCACCAAAAAAATGCTCCTTCTCCACGCACAGGAGAGGGAATAGTCTCCTCTGCTGCCAGTACTGCAGAACTACTCCAATTAGTTAATAATTTTAATGGTAGGGGTATTTTTTGGATGTGAAAAGATATGTCTGCCGTCCAAATAATTTAGGTCTTTTTTATGTAAATAAATATGACAAATACATGACAGAGAGTTAAAGAGCCTCACTGAATAGCTGCACAAAGAGGCTGAAGGATAGCACTGAATTGCTGAAATAAAAATGCATCAGTAGATGTAGACGGATCTCACCTGTAAGAAGAACTGAACACCCTTTTGTCTGAATGTCTAGTTGTGACCAACTGGGGTTTGTATCCCATCTGGAAAGGTAGAGCCATTTGTTTAAAATGCTTAACCTTTGTTTAAGAGTTGCTTCAGTAATGACTCATGGAAGAGACTGCAGTGAATTGAATCACTACTCAAATTGTCTACTGTGTGAAGAATTTACTTGCAGAAAAAAGGTTAGTGAAAACCCTCTAAGGTCTAAGGCGATCACAGCCCAAATTGCTGTAATCATTTTAACTTGCTAACTGCTGCAGTCTGGGCGCAGCCTCACTGCTGATGGCATTTTCCACTGCAAGATTGTTCTCCTACTTTTCTTTGGATTATGTTGGTATTGCCCAATGTCCAAATATAGAGTAACTCAATGTTTGCATTCAGTGCTTTTGTATGTAAAATGTGTTAATCTGTTCTAAGCAGCAAAGCATCTTCTATAAGCTGATATTTTGGCACCTCCTTTGGTCTGTAGCTGTTTCAACTTTCCTGGGCTGTTTGAGGAGGAAATGTGTCCTGGCACAGAAAGCAGAGCTGCAGCGGTCCCACTGCTCAAAGGCACTGACGTATCTTCAGCCAGTGGGACTCTTCCATCAAAGGCGTCCAGGCCTACAGAGACATGCCGAAATTGTGGTGGTCACGTTGCAGATGTGATTTCCTGTGTCAAAAGGAGGTGCTTTGTTCCTAGCAGCTGAAGGACTGGATCAGAAAGGTGAGGACTTTCTGAGGAGGTTGGGGTTTTAGTCTTTAAGAACAGCTATTGTGGTGAAGCTGGGCCTAAGGATGGCAAGGGCAAGAGGATAAGGTGTAACCAAGGATGTCTGTGAGCAGTCTCAACAGAGAGTATCCAAGATATTGGTGACTCCAATAAGCCATATAGGCAGCCCTGCTCCTTTCTGCACTGTTGAGTAAACCAGTTCTGCCCAGCAGAATGCATGCAGCCTCCTGCAGCAGAGCAAACAGCCTCCAACACCTCCATTTGTACCCAAAGAGAGGTGCTGCCTTGGGAGCTGTGGGGGAGGAAGGGAATCAGCAGCCGGCTCTGTCTGCTGTAGGCAGAGCTGCCTGGTACAGCCCATGTCCTGCAGTCCTCTCAGCCTGTGCCGGTCACGGGCTGTGGGAAGGATCTGTGCACAAGGCAGGGCTGTCTCGCTGTCGTATTCCATCAACTTTACTTGCTCAGAATTGCCTGAGCATTGGACATTTAATCTTGATTCAAGCCAGGGGGAGTCTTGCACCTCCAAAGGAACTAGGTGGAGAGACCAAGCATTTAATGGGAATCTGAGTAACCTGTTGGGTGGGGGGGGATGGACGACAAAACCTCCATTTCCCACGGTGAGTGATGAAATAATTACATCATAAATGGCAAAGATGCTGATTTGAAGGAGGATAAATTTCCCAAGGGCAATACTAAGATGACAAGCTTTCAGCTGTAGTGTGTCATTTACTGCTCTTCTTGGTGCTGATTTTTATAGTGGTTTCTGTGGAGCAAGTGGCTACTCAGCAGAATTAATGTGGCAGAATGAGACCCTCAGATGGGGTCTGGGATTTCATCACTAAGCTTTTCACATATTTCACAAAACATATTAATGTTAGGCAAGTCCATTTATCAATTACTAGTTTGCTTCCCAGCCCACACCACAAAAATTTCACCCAGGGGTTCTTGCAGTGCTCCCAAGAGTTACTGGCAGAAGCAGCTCCCTGGAGCTAAAGTGGAAGAGACAATTTAATGTGACTAAAGTTTAAAAAATGCTTCTGTCCCTTCTAATACAAATTATCTATGATAAATTACCACTCCTCCTAGGGTTAGAATATAAGCCCAACAGCTTCTACCTGGCAACCTTTAATAGCTGTGCATATGCAGCCTCTTTGCTCTGCGACCCAGGAGAATGGCTTCTTAATATTCCTGTTAAAGACTTAGTGCTTGTGTTCGGTTTCCTGTAAATTCATAGTGTTTCATTTGCAGCCAAACTGCAACAAAACCCACATAACGATTAGGAAGCCTTGCACGTAGATACAGAAAATGCAGTCACAAGATTGCTAAATAGAAATTGCTCTATCTTTAAATGATCATGAGCTGTCAGCTGTTCCTTTGTTCGGATTATTATAGACACACATAAAACATTTGATTGAATGCTCAAGTTTTCACCGGCTAGAATCCAGACGGATGTCTGATAAAATAACAAACACACCCCACTCCACCCCTCCTCAAAATCTCCTTCCTGCTTCGGCTGAATTTTTCCCTGTATTGAAGCCACTATTTCATGGACTAAATTGGACAAAGCAAGCAAACAATCTCCTTCGCATTGATTTCCAAATCAAATCATTGTTAATCACATCAATATTCCCAGCTGATTCAACACTCTCGGAGGCCAGCTTTCTGGCTCAAACAAGCTCCTCTGTATGGATGCCACCGAGCCCTCTGTGTGTGCCGCCTGGATTTGCTATTAATTATTGCTGGAAACATTCAGGTCTGATTCTCTCACCTCTTCTTTCTCCTCCCTTTGCCCTCACACAGCAAGGAAGAAACAGAAATACCATTCTTCACTTGACATTGGATTTCTAACCTCTCTCAGTGATGTGAAGGCGGCAGCTGCCTGGTGCTAACGTACAGACCCAGGGTACCCCTGGGTTACCTGTAAGCAACCACAATACCTCAGCGACTGGGAAGCATGACAGACATTTCAGTGTGGTGAGCTGCTAATTTCTGGGGCTAAACTCTGCTGTTTTGTGGTGCAACTCTGATAGGCAGTGTGACATCTTAGGGGGTATCAGAGCCCGCCTCCTCCGGCTGTGCTGACTGTGGAGCAGAAGCCTGCTCCTGCAGACGTTTGTCTAAAGGATTAATTTCAAATCTGTGTGCATCTCTTTATGTTCAGTGAGGCACCTCTCATGCTTTAAACTAAGCAAGTGGCTGTGCTTTGGCAGAATGGCAATCCGGGCAGAACCGGTGGAGCTGCGGTCTGACTGTGGCAGGAGCAGCGCTGGTGTTGGCAGCCCGCTGTGGGAAGGGATGCTGGCGGCACCCGGGAGGAACTCAAAATCAGCTCCTGCCCCCCCAGCAGCTCTGCCTGAGGTCAGGTCTCACCACAGGTGGTGAACAACTCCTTCCCTCCATTGCAAAAGAGGGAGCAGAAAGGAAGAAAAGGTGGCAGATTCAAACATGAGCGTTTCCAGCAATAACAAGAAACCCCAGCAGTGTGTGCGCACACAGGCAAAGCAGCGCACACACACACAGAGCACATCACGCTCCAGTGTAGAGGAACCTGTCTGAGACCGGATTAATGGTCTGTCTGAAAAGGAGAGGATGAGCCTTGGAGACAGAAGTACCTTCTCCTGGCTCGACACAGCTCACAGGAACTCTGCCTGTGCACATGTGGGCACAGCTGGTTGGGAAAGCATATGCTGCCCATTCGACGTGTAATAAATTTACCCTGTCTGATAAGTAAGACTTCAGGACTATATCTGTAGCATCTATTAGGAATGGCAAATTAATTAGAAGTATGAACTAATTAACCCCCCTGCTCTCTGCCTCTTGCTTTGCCAGGGCAGTGAGGCTCATCCTGCCGTAAGCCCCGCAGCAGCCTGCGCTGCGCCCCGGGCAGCCCTGGCTTTGCTAATGGCCCAGGCGCTGCTCCCTGTGCATCTGGGGACCGAGGTGCCCTCTGCTTAATGAGGCCACTGACAGTTTGATAATGCTTTCTGTAAAAGTGTTCTCCCAGGTACTTTTACTGAGATTGTCTGTGGACTGGTTATAATATGGCCCTCGGCCAGCGTGTGAGCTGTAGAGTAGGGTCGCCAGCAGAGGCTGAGATTGGGACAGGGTTTTGAAGGGACTCTGCCTTAGAAGTGGAAACCTGATGAGGCGAAGAGGGCTCTAGAAAAAGACATAAACTTCTCTTAAGATGGTTGAGCTGAATTTGGGGAGTGTTGGTGTAACATACAGCCCTTTGAACTATCCTTTAGCAGAGTAGGCTTTGCATACCCTCCAGGAAGCTTTAGTCAAGGGGAAATAAGGGCGAACTTCATATCCGCTGTGGCTAACCTACTAGAGACCACGGCGTCCTCTGCAAAGGGCAGAGACTGCACACAAGCCGGTGAGCACAGCAGGAGGCTCTGCAGTGGCTGCACCATCCGTCCACGTCAGCGCTACAGGTGGCTTCCCCCCGTGAGAGCGAGTCTTTATTCTCTTGCTGTCACATTTTCCTCTCCGCTCACTTGTAAATCAAATTGCCATGTTCTCTGATTATAATGTTTTACTCCTCCAAAAGTTACTGTTTGCACAGTGGCATCTGTACGATGCTATTTTCCCCTCTGAATAATCATTTTCATAATCTGAAACTGAAAAGAAAACTCAAACAACTACCATGGAAGAAAGGAAAATTCTCACAGAATAAATCTCCATAGACTCAGTTAAATTTCCCCGTAAATGCATATTACTTCTGGAGCTTCCTGTGAAGGCAGCAATGAGGAGAATTATTCTGCTCAGTTTTTACCTGCTGACCCTACCAAATACTTGCCTCAGCATGCTATCAGAGGTGGTGTAGAGCTGATGCATTCGCTATTTCCTGTTTAATAGAGCTGATATTCAAATCAAGTGATGTCCCTTGTCACAAATATAATTTCATCCTTCTACTGCACTTGCCAAGAACAATGCAATGGCTTCGCTGTTAGATACTGTGCTTGGTTCATTACTTTAAAATATGTTAGCACTTTGTTCATAATAGGTTTGATGGCTTAAACAATACAGGTGCTGAATTTTTAATGGTGGCAATATGATATTTATTTTATTTGTATTTGAAGAAGGAGCAGGAAGCACAGGTACCTCATGAGAAAGCTTGTTTTTGTGAGAGTAAGTCCAGTTTTGCAGCTGTGCTGGATCATGCCAACATCCTTTTTTGAGGTGACCCTGAAAATGTAGCAATTACTACAGGTGATTTGTCATTTAAGGGTGTTATGAAAAATACTTCATGGGCTCTTGCAGCACATCGATGAGTTTTACCTTTATCCTCGCAGCCCAGCAAAGAGGGTCTGGCCAGCTATAGGGTCTAAGCTCCATGCAGAGGGAGAAAATCTTGCCTGTGCTCAAAGCATCTGTAAATCCACTGTGGCAGACGTAGAAGCACAGACATGGGTTGGGGTTTCAAGATCATGTGGCCATTGACACCATCTCCCCTATTTCCATCTGGTCTATTGAGTGCTATATTCAGGTCTGATGCATCCAATTAATCGTGAGATTGAAACCCTGCTGAGTGTCCCAAAATTATCCTGCAAGGAGCAGAGCACGAAGCTGCAGCAGGGTAGGGGGGAGGGGACCAGCTGTGGGTCCTCGCAACGTGGAGCAGCTCACAGCATCCCATGCTGCCAAGGTGCTGTGCTGCTTGGCTCCTTATTGAGGAGTTTGGAGATACAGCCAGTGATAAATAGTATTGTGGGACACTTTCTACGTAAAGCATGGCTGCCTTGCAGGGGCTCCAGGCTTCCTGGGGAGAAGCATGGTGGCATTTCTGGATGTGGCAGTCGGCCCCTCTGCTCATGGTGGGCTTCAGCTCCCCCTGCATGGCTGCTGCCCCTTCTCCTCCTCGCCTGGCCCCACAGCAGCCCCTTTTCAGGGCAACTGCTTGTTCCTGTTGACATGCCTACAGATAGCTTCACTGGTCTTTCCCCTGCTCGGAAAAAAGTTCAGAGGCTGCACAAAATTTCCATGTTGCAACAGGAATCTGGGGGTTCCCCTGGGCAGCACTCCCCAGTGGCGTGTGGGGAAGAGAGGCAACATTTTAAGGAAGGAACGTTTGAGAGTATTTCTGCAAAAAACAGAAAATGTTTTACTTTTAAAGCCTTGTGCACAAAATTTGGCTTCCTCTGAAACTGGAAATTGTCTCACAGCAACATATGCTAATTCATTAGATGAATTTCATTCATTGAAATGCGAACTAGAGTAATTTCTTCCTACTTTTGAATGCAAATTGCAATTCAGCCTTAACTGTGGTGGTATTCCCATTACACAGGGCTGAAGAATGTCTATAATATTTACTTTATTCTTGCTTTTAATTTAGCAAAATCTTTTCTCAATAAGCTTCATCTCATCCCACAGAAGCCTTCTGTGCTGTTCCTCACATTGCAGTTTTGCACGGAGGGGTCGGCTCAGCCCGTGCAGGTAACACCACCACCTGGGCCGTAAGTCTCCTGGACACCTGGGGGGACCGGCAAGGACAAATTGTGACTTACAGTTCCCTTCCTCTTTCATCCCTGGTGCGAACCGGGTCTGTCCAACCTGCAGCAGTCTGATACTCACAGAGCAGGAGCTTGCTGAGGCATAGCCAGTATCTGGCATATTTTCACTTTGATTTAAATGAGCAGTTAGTTAGTTAATAAATAGAGGAATTTGCTTCTATTTTGATTTGCAATTTGAATTAATGATTCTTCCAGCAAAAATAAACTACCCCAATAATAACATCTTTATGACTGCAGGCTTCTCTTTGGACTGCTTATGAAAATGCTGTATAACTTCCATCAGTACTGAACTCAAACTGAGCATCATAAGTATTGAAAGAAAGAAGAGGAACAGGGAGAGGGAGATGGGAGAGAGAGAATGAAGTAATGAAGTTTGCTTCACCCCATATATTAGATTGCTTCTTAAAAATTGTTTTGATAACTTTTTTCTGCTCACAATAGACTTGCCTGTGTATTTATGTGTGTTATTCTCTCTGTATGAGGCTAATGACTGCCTGAAATCATTCACTGAAAGCAATTGTTTGGACATCCCTCCATGCACTTTAAAAGGTGATAATGTATAAGGTTTTTGTTATTGTTCAGCTCACATCTGGAGTTGACTCCAGCCCATGTCTGGCACTCCAAGTCAATAGCCTCACTCTATATTCCACCCGCATCTTTTGCTTTCCTGAGCTTATTCTGTCTGACTTGATACTGCCGGGTGGCGTAGTCACAGGAGGAACTGTGTGCAGGAGAGTGCTCCAGTTTGTAGTAGGAAGCTGGTGTGAGGAATTAAAGCTCCTGTTGTGACAGAGATGGCAACAAAAGCAGAAAACTTCCTCGTGCAGGTGGAAAAAACGTCTTTGTGATAACTGAGATATTCAGAGGTGATACATGGGTATCGAGCAATGGCTTTCACACTAATTTCCAAAGTGTTGTTAATGTCAGGCTAGGTCAGGTCTTGGAGCTTCCTTGCCAAAGGCAGCCTGGAGAGGTTGCTTCCCACCGCTGCGGCTGAGTGATGGGATTTGTTCCCACATACATTTTAGCATAATGAACACATAAAGTACAGCAAGGAGCAAACAAATCCTCTTTAATGCCCTCCCCTCCCATTCCAAAATCCTGGGGGTTTTGTGTGCCAGTTGCACATAAGGAGGAAGACCAACTCAAGCTTCCCCCTGGCAGGGGCTGTCTGTCAGAGCCACGCTGTCTGTCAGGCAGCGGGAGCTGCCGCGTACACAACGTAGCTTCCCCACCATGTAACATCATCGCTGCAACCTCCCACTGCCATCACCCATCTCCAAAGGGCTATTATTGCCCAGTCTATAGATGCTTGGGATAAGCAAATATCTCAAGCTGAAAAGCCTGGTATTGGTACATTACAAGAAAATCCCTCAACCTTAAAACTGCTTATGGTAAAAAGCTGCAATTTGCAGATGTCACTGTCTTAACAGACCAAACCATCTCAGGAGTTTAAGAATAAACTTGCTGTACACTGGTGTGACTGGTTATGGGGTGAGGGAAGGAGCAAAGACTGGCATAGAATACAAAGAAGCTGTGTTTGAAGGAAAAGCATCTTAACAAACAGCCTTAATCTTCACCTTTCAGTAGTTAAGTCACAGTGCAGCTTCCTGCCATTATTAAAGCAATTAAAATGCAATTACTTTTTCATCTTTATTTCAGTTGTTGAATAATTAAAGCCACTTTACATCAAGTGTGATCCATAAAGGAAGGCATTTTGCATGTGAAAAGCTGCAAAGGGTGGAAGACTTTGGGGTATCGGCAGTCAGCAGTGAGCAACTGAGATTGGTAATGCTACAGTAAGCTGCCTCCTTTGCACAGCTCTACAGGATCATGGAAGGAGGCCAATTGCTGGATTTCTGTACTTTATCTTGATTAAACGGCTGTTTCAATTTGGTATTCACTCCTTTCATATTTGTAATCACTTTAAGATTTTCATTTTATAGTATTCACTTATTTAACTGCTTGTTTCCTGCCAAGTCTAAAAAAAGAAAGGCTTTTCCCTCCCTTCTCCTTTCCGAGCTGCAATAAAGGCAGGAGTTTACACAAAATTACTTCTATATTTAAAGTGTCCTGATGTAAATCTCTGATCGCTTTAAATAGTCAGAGCTGGTAGATATTGCAAGTAAGTATTGGAGTGAAAGATCCTGAGCTGCTGGGGAAGGCTGGCAACCGCTGCAAGCGTGTGGGCGGACTGATGGGCGTCCCTGGGCATGGGGAGGGGACCCATGGGACCTATGTGGGTGCCGCTCCTCCCCAGCTCCTCCAGAAGATTTTGGGCATTGCTGTGATTCCTTTTCAGGTGTGTGCTGCCTACCTGAGAAGGTGCCGTGCCCCCCCCAAAGGCTTCTGCAGCACTGCGGGGTTGGGAATGGGAGAGCGGAGGCTGCTGGAGGCTCCGTGTTGTGGGGACTTCTCCGGCGATGCAGGAAGAGGAAAGCTCTCCCCACAGGGCTGCAGCGGTTGCCAGACTGCCAGCAGCAGAAAAACAGCACCTTTTTGGTTCCTTATCACCCAAACTGAACATCAGCCGCCTTGTATCTTAGCCAAGGTAATGGGAAAAGTCTAAATGTACTGGAAATGATGAAAACCTCTGGGGTTTTAATTTTATTTTTAGAGACTAAGGAAATCAACATATTCTCAGGCATCTGCTGGACTAGTTAGCTTTATCACACTCATTTGTCAACACTTTTTTGTTGATATTGAGGGATGTAGTTTGAAGAAAGTGAGCAGCAGGAAAGTTAGAATTATCTGAGGGGAGCTGCTTTGGAGAGAGGATCAAAAGTAGTGAGAAAATTCCTGTGCTATTGCCTGTTGGCCAACGAGTTCTGCCATTATTGTCCCCTTAGAAAAACCAGTGAAAGTGCTTTGGGATCCTCAGAGGTGGCGGCGTTGAATCGTGTGCAAAATCAGTATGATCAGCCAAGGTAAACTCAAAGGTCACTACTAGAAGTTACTCCTGTAGACACATGACTCAGCTCACCTAGAACATAATTTTCAGATTACAGCCTAATAGCTAGGGCAGCTTAATCTTGTCTGTCCAATAATTGCACCGTACTGTAAACTGGGTTTAATTACTACATTTTAGGGACAAATAGCCTTTGAACTGCTTGTGTAACTAATTTGTGAAGCCAGTCCTAGAGAAACTTATTATGAAACATTTTTGCTTTTTTGCTCCCCAGTGTTGACCGGTTTTAGCACATACCTTCACAGGGCACGGGGGAGGGCAGGAAGACTGGCCAAACAGCAGACTTGCAGAAAATCAAATTAGTCCTAAAACTAGGCTGGTTGCAAAAATTTGTCAAAAGGAAAGGCAGCTGTGGCACAGCCCTGCCGTAGCTGATCCACAGACAGTTCAGGCTGAAGTCTGCTTTTGCCTGCACTCAGTTGCAGTGCTGCAGCGTGGGGTTTGCTGGACCAGTTCCTGCTGTGCACGGGTACGAGAGTCTAACAGGGAGCTGAGGAAATGCCTACACAAAGAAAAGTCATGTTTCTTGATGAATACACTAGGTTAAAAGTGAAAGGCACTTGCGTAAGAAAAGTAAAAGTAAAAAGTAAAGTTGTGAGCCTGTGGAACATTTGAATTTAAAATTGGATCTGATTGGAATCTGGATCTGGTTGGGATTTGTATCTGGTTGCTACAGACTTCCAGGACCTGGTCAGTCCTTGGCACAAACCTGTCCTAAGGACCAGGACTGTGTAACTGCAGGGACTGTGTTTACTAGATTTTCCTGACTATCAAAAGTCTAATTTTCTTTCTTTCTAAATAAATATATCCAGAAGACATTACAAGGAGCAGTGAGTGGCAGGACTGTGAGTCTCCCGCTTCTTAGTTGTCTTAAGTTATAGTGAAAAGGATGATGAAATGAGGGACAGATACTGCAAGGAGAAATCTAAAATCTATAGTAGGAGTAGTTCAGCTAAAAATGCTGGAGTCCAAAGGCTCCTTACAACATGTGGGTTTTTCACATTCAAAAAGCAGTTTGTAGCCTTGATGGTGTCTGAGATCTGAAAAACCCTCCCTATCCTTTCTATGGATTTTCTTTAGCCTTCTAAATCTCAGTGATATGAATCAATCATATCTCAGCACTTCTGTAAAAATCTCACGTCCTTTCCACTATAAGTTTCACCCATCATTCCCATTTCCAATCAATAGAACAAAAGCCAACTTCAATCTTCATTCATAATTGGTACAAAAAACAAGTTTGAGGTTTGAAAAGAAAGTTTTGATCATTTCTCCTTAACCCAACACTTTTCCCCTCCAAATATATCTGGTTTCTTCCCAGGTTTGGTAATAAGAGGGGCCTGGCAAGAGGGCATGAGTTCTCATGGGGTTTCTGACACCACTGGCAGCAGCACCAGCCTTGCCTTTCATTATAACTGAAAACCTCGTCAGGCCATGTGTGATCGGAAACCTTTTGAGATTTACAGAGATGGAAGTGTTGAAAGACCAAACAAAAGCTGGAGCAGTCATCTGAGCTAGCTCTCCAGAGGCACTGTTACCTCTCGGTCAGGGGAGATTCAGTCTCTTCAGCTCTGTTTCATACCACTCTGCTCTCTTCTGACTCTCTCCAGTTGTACAGAGCTGCACAAGGCTTCATTACGTCAGACCCCAGGGAATACCTAACCTGGACTTTATATAGACCACCTGCTCAGGAAGTTTCATGGACATGACTAGTGGTAAGATCAATGTTTAAAGGGTCTGTGGGGTCTCAGGAGTGTTTGGACTTGGTGGACAGAGTCTCAGTTTTCATGGCTCTTTCTGGCACTGCAGGCATCATGAAGCATGGGCACCCTATAGTGGCTCCAGGTCATCGTCATCTCGGGGTCATTCAGAACCAGTAATGAATTGCCCAGCCTTCCTGCACAGTGGAGGTTTGGCTTTGCTGTGATTTTTGAGGCAGGGAGGAAAGTTAAAGAGCAAATAAAAGAAAATACAGACATTGGTTTGTGTTTGAGTGATTGGAGCCCATTCCCATACCCCAGGAGCCCTGCATGCTCAGGAGCAGGGGGGACAGAAAAAGAGGTGGCGTGAGTAAGGACAGTATGTCACTGCTGCGGGAATGCCGGATGCTTTAGGTGAAAATGAGAGCAAAGCTTGGATTTTTCTGCTTGTTAAATTAAGACTAGCTGACTCCTTTACTTGCTTTTACTAGACCTGCTGGCCAATGTGCAGAATAGCCACAAAAATTACCATCATCACAGACAACCCCTTACTTTATCCACTGCCTGGTCTTACAGTGAAGCAAGCTTTACCCAGCTTGGTTTTACAGTGAAACCGTAATTCTGTCCTCTATATCACAATCACTGCAGGGCACGAGGCTCCTCGAGGTGACAGAGCCGGGGATGACATTTCTTTCCAGGCTGCCATGCCTGGGCTGGCTGTGCTGCAATGAGAATCAGCAACCACAGGAGGAGGGTGGAAAATTACCTGCCAAGTCATTTGGTTTCTGTGTGAGTGGTCCCCTCCCAGTTCACTCTGCTGCAGAAGTTTTCTCTAAACACGTATTCCTGCAGCTTGCAGCCAATTCCACTTGCTTTTCCTACTGCAATTTCTCCTGTCCTTGAATTTGATCGAACCAAGCTGTAACCGGTGTGGTAGTCAGGGCTCGGAGGATATTGTTTCATGAGCTGTGCTGCAAAACATTAGAAGAGTTGACCCATTGCTCTCCTCACCCCGAACATGCAATGCGAGGCCTGGGCTTGACTTGGGGAGTTGCTGAAATTTTATTATCTTAGGCAATTTTTCTCTGCAGATTGATTTGTGTGAAACACCTCAGGGTATTTGCTAACATAAACATTGCTCCAGTGGCACAGACTGTTTGTTTACATCGATAGGAGGAAAAGAGCCCTTATTACTGAAATTTTGCCTTATTCCCTCAAGCTTCTCCCTGGGAGCCAGCACGTAGGCAATATTGATACCTGCTTTTTTAATTTAGGGCCAATTTTCTATATAGATGGATGTGACGATGCATAAATAATACACCACTTTGCTGCATGGATTGTTTATTCCAGCCCTCATTGGCATGCACAGTGCACAGGCAAACCGAAAGCTTCTCTGGATGGGTATTGTCAGATAACTTGCCAGGTTGTTCCCCAGAGAAAATCATCAGGCACACAGAGCTGGAGTTTGTAAAGTCCTTCTATTTTATCCTTTCAATACACTCTGTGCTGGTACAGCAAAGTTCAGGCTGAATCAGCACTCCCATTAAAATTCCTTATTTTCAGGAATTTATAAATTGCCTGTGAAAAGAAAAAGAGCAGGACACGATGTGCGAGAGCGGAGCTCCCGGGGTGAAGTCGTTTGCACTATATTTTAAAAAGCAGACAAAACCAGAACGACAAATGCTGTTTGTGTAACGCAAACAATGGTGCTGGGTGGCTGTCCGGCTGCAGCCCCTGGGCACTGGGGACATCACGCCGTGTAACTCAGAGCGTTTGGCCATCTGTGCCTGCGCCCCATCGTCCCCCCGCTCTGCCCGCACAGGCGAGAGAAGGAGCCATTCCCCTTTGTGTTTCAGAGGGCTTCTGGGCTCCAAGGGGATACAAATGCCTGGACAGCTTGTTTGCTGTGGAGCTTATCATGGTACATGATATATTCTACTTAAACAGATTATGAAAGGCCCAATTCTCCCATTAATTGCAAAATTCTCAAGAACTTCATTATGAGCAGGCCTTAAATGTGCAGTTTAGAGCCTTAATCACTTGATATGCCATATGCCATTCCCCAAATCTAATACTGTGAGCAAAACCCACTCCTAAGTGCTTTATGATGAACTCAATTTACAGCTGATACCAAATAATATTCAATTCTGTCTTACTGCTGGGAAGTATCTTCTGCATTTTTTCTATGGAAGTACATTATTAAACCTGCTGAAATGGGGTGTGAAAGGGGTTGGATTTAGGAATGTTGGATACTAAACTCTGACCTGCTCTTAGTCTGAGGGCTGAGTCTTGGTGTTTTCTGAAAAAATGGGAAATGGCGACCAACCCCTCTGTCTCTGCCCAGCTCGCAGAATGCTGGTTTGCATAATGACAGCATATTAAATTTACATTAGGTTTATAGTTTATAGCAGTGCCTCACTGGCTACATAATGCATGGAAGCAGTCTCAGCATCCAGATGCTGGAATGGCCCATGATTTTGGAAGCTAACATAAATATAAAGACTTTTCCTCAGCTGACTGCATGCTGTTTGGTGTTAGTTGTTTCAGATGAGCAAGGGCCTACCTCTTCTCCCAGCATCTAGACATGACAAGGAAACACGCTACTGACTGGATTTTTTTTTTTTAAAATGTTTGTTATTAAGTTTTGCAAAAATGCAAGCAGGGAAATATAGGTCTGAGAAGCTTAGTCAAAGCAAACCTACTACCCAGAGGAAATTATAGCAGTCTTGCATGTATTAGTGGGGAAAAAAAAGGAAAACAAAAGATATTTTGTTAAATGAGAGTTGTTTGGGTTGACTGCTGGTTAGTACGTAATTGCCAGGCTAATCTGCAATAATATAAGTATGGCAGTAAGATAATGAATGCTGATGGATAGCTGATGTAAATTTAGATGAGTGGTCCGACTGGCCACAGAAGAGCAAGGTGTCCTTGTTAATGGGCAGGAAAGGCTTGGAAAAATGAATATGTAAAGTATATTGAGTGAGGCATAAGAGCCAAGTTAAAAGCAGTAATGTTTTAGACCTACTTTCTTCTGCGTGGTGGCCATCAACACACCACAGTCCCGTGCCATCAGCCTCAGGAGAGGAGGCTGCACATTTGATGATCTTCGTAGCAAAGATGTGCTAACACACACAGTTTGTTTTCTGATGCACGTGCATGAGCAGGGCTTGGAGGGACTGGCCAATGGGGAGAATGGGAGTATTGGCTGCTTTTTATTTTATTTTTTTTTAGACGCACAAATTCTGTGTCTAAGTTAGGCTTTTAGGCTCCCTCCATAGTCAGCAGAAACAGATAAGCTGCCTCTATGGCCAGCTATTCTAGTTGCTCCTGCCTTTCCTCATCCGCCTTGTCTCAGAGCCCCTAACCAGATTAGCGAGAAGAAATTAAATCATTTCCCCAGAGCCACCCAGGTTTTCCTACCCACCCCAAATTTCTCTGGCAGGCAACTGAAGCCCTTGTAAGAACACAGGGAGATGCTTGTTGGAGAGTTAACATGTCAAACCCAGTATCGTCTGTCACACACAGCTACAAACAAACAAGTAATTCTAATCTAGGTTAGATCAACGGCTTTGCTCCTGCCCATGGCAAAATGCTCACCTTCCTTGCTGTGTGCTGAAAAGACTCGTGTTGTCTCTACTTTCACCAGTTTAAGCAAACTTCCCTCTTCAAAAAGTGCCTAAAAACCTGGCTGGGCTGATAGGCGAGCATGTCAGGGTAGGGACAGGAATTAAACATTAATGCCAGAAATATAGAAGTCTCTTTTTTTAAAAAAAAAAAATAATTTAATTTCTATAAACCTTCAGCTGCGGAGCAGTTCCCCGGAAGATCACTCACACAGCCAGTGTCACAGATGCTCTTACACCGACAACACTGCCTGGCCAAAAACCTCCCACGGGCACCGGGACACCTGATGCAAACAGTGCACAGCCCTGGGGGGGACTCGATAAGCAGCGCTCATAAGGCTGACAGTGGGAATAAATGTATTTTGGGTATAATAGGTGAGCTCCCTCAGCTCCACCTTAGCCCCACAGCAGCAAGAGAGAGTATCTGGAATGCTGCCGGGGGCAGCGGGGCTGAGCACACCTCCTGCCTTATCAGGGACCAGCCCTACTCAGCTACCAGAGGCAGTCACTTACTTTCTCCAGGATGACTTTACTCGAGAGTGCTGCTCACTGTGAAGCTAATTGTCTCCTTTTAACAGCCTGGGGCGAAACACAAGATTTCTGCATGTCACCCATTGCTATAGCCCCCACCGGCAGTGTCCCATCCTCCGGTCAGGGCGGTGCAGGGCCCCAGCCTGGCCTGCAGTGTCGTGTTGGTTCAGGGGATGGAGGGCTCTGAGGAGCAACAGGAACACGACTGGAGTGTGCATTTCAAAATATGATTTGTTGTTTCATAATTATTAAATCTAGGGGGAAAAAAATCTAGGGTTGGAAGGTGTCTACTTGGTTGAGCACTGCGGAAGGGTGGCAGCCGAGGGACCAGGAGTCCCTCCTTTCCTCAAGCACTTTGGTTGCAATGTCCCCATCACATACATGGGTATTTTCCATGATAAGCGTGCGTGTCTCAGAAAGCGTGCGCAGAGGGTGCAAATATGGGACCAAGTATGCCAGGACCTATACCTTGTGCCAGCTCC
Organism: Himantopus leucocephalus; assembly: GCA_003993805.1. Taxonomy (NCBI): domain Eukaryota; kingdom Metazoa; phylum Chordata; class Aves; order Charadriiformes; family Recurvirostridae; genus Himantopus; species Himantopus leucocephalus. The sequence goes on along the minus strand of RSEF01000013.1, from coordinate 8,038,225 downwards.
TACTGCCCTGACTCCTGCTCTGAGCAGTGGCCGGGGACCCGGTGAGGCCGAAGGGTTCAGCCGGAGGTGTCACCAGCCCGTCGCTGGCAGCAGCTGCCTGACACCCCAAGCCGTGGAGCAGAGCCGAGCCATGGTGGGTCGCTCCTCACAGAGCCGGCACCAGGGTGAAGCCACAACTGCGCGTTGGCAGGGAGCGGCTGGATGAGGCTGAGCCCCCGGCGGGGGGGACGAGCGGGCGGCTGGTGTGATTATGCTCCTAAATGGCTTTGGGCAAGATGCCTCACAGGAGGTGGGGGGGCTTGAAAAATTACTTGCGATGTGCAGCCAGCCCTGGCACGTCTCTTAAATGAGAACCATCTTTTTTGCTGGGATAATCTATCATACTTGAAACATTCTGAAAGGCTGTATCTTTCCCCCTAACCACCTTTATCATTTTAATTTAAAAGCTTTTTAAAATTATCGCCCAAATAAATGATAAGTAGTAACAGGGTAAACTGCTCTGAGCTCTCCATTAGTGCAAACAATGCAAAGCGACTGCGCTCTATTTACAGAAAATTAATGAACGTAAAAAAGATGAACTGCACGTCATTCTAGTGATCGTAAGTTGTTTTTCATGCAAGGAGGCTTGCAGCTTTATACATTAAATTCTGGGACAAAAGAAACATCTCTGCAATATTAATAGTTGTAATATATGATTGTATGTGAAGGGAATAGAAATAACATTTATTTTATTTAATGAAGACTAATGAAGTTGTTCTGATCTTTCCATTACAGTTTCAACGAGTTTTTCTAATCAAGAAGATCCTACTTTTTGAAAGCTAATTTTTCATTTTAAACTTCTGAAATGCCAGCAGAACAGTGAAATGCAAAGGCAGTATTGTAGGATGTCAGAACATTTCCAATTCTAATGGGAAGTTGATGCATTTCAGGGGGGTTATTTTGTTTTTGATGAAAAGAAAAAACCTCAGGCTATTACAGGAAAGTTTGTTTTTTTGTCATGGTGCCTTACCTATAGACAAACATGGCTGATACTCTTCAGTGGGTTTATCCACAGCTGGATGGAAAAAGGGGGTCTCTTTCTAGAACCTGATCAGGGCAGGATATCGTGCAGTTTAAAATAAAGGACATAGTGTTGAGGGATGGAGGGAGGGAAAGAGGTAATTACTGAAACCAATTCCTCTAGGGGCACCACAGTCAGCACAGCTTGTCTTTGAAAAGTGCCCTCGGGTCTCTAAGCCTGGTTACAAATACTGGAAAGCAAATAGGACCAGCCTTTTTTGGGGGAAGGGTATTTATGTTCACAAAGGAGCATGGCCATAGGAACCCACCCATCTTTGGGATGATGCAAAGGGAGGGCATGGACCTGCCAACAGTGTGCATGGCTGGTGATGGGAGAAGGGCACTGACAGTCCCTGTGGTGTCGTGGGCACCTAGACTAGCTCATGGGCAGGACAGAGTGCCTAAGGCAGGCGAGGGAAACCTATATCTCTTCTACTTCCCGGGCAAATGAGCAACAGAAACATGGAGGAAGGGAGAAAACAGCTCTGCCCCTTCACTGCCACCTGCAGCTATGCTCCCTAAAATCCTGTGGGAATGCCTGGGGGTACTTATTGCTGGTGGGGGTCTCTGTCTAGGTGGACCTGCCCCACGCCTCTCTGTCAGCTGCCAGGTTTCAGACCACATGTTGCAGTGCTGCTTCTAGAAGAAAAAAATGTGGAGTAGTTGCACAGAATTTTGTTGTCTTAATTTCTGTCATATATATCTTATGCTGTGTTGGTGCTGCTACATAAATCTGCTGTCTAACAACTTCTCATAGCATTAATAGGGTTGTTGAGCCTTCAACATTTTTCACACCTGACAGTTTCTTAGAATGCATCAATTATTTTCCTACCTGTGTTCACAGTTTTGTTGTCATTTGGAAAAAGAAAAAAAAAAAAAAAAGAGAGGATTGATTTTATTTTTGATTTAAACAGAAGAACTGAAGTCTTTCATAGCCTTTATATAAGCACAAATGTGATAACTACCAAAGCTGATGGTGAAATCTGAACTGGTGGACTGCCATTTTCAGGCCAGCAGGCGTGAAGCTGAAGAAGCAGGACAAGAAAGCCATACTGAAAAATAAGATGAAAAAAATCACTACCTGTTAGTGCCATTTCTAGCTGCGTTGATGCACTGAAGCACATGTAAACACCCACGGAAACACACAGAAATTGTTTCTGTCCTATAACATTTCATTGCTTTACACTGGGTAAATTTCCTGGTATCATTTATCTTGGGCTGAGAAACAAGTGGCTTCTCCCATTCCGCCTTTCCTTCCTTAGCAATTTGGTTTTATTTTGCCACCTGCCTTGTGCCCCAGGCAATCTCCCACCTCGGTTTCTCTTCATTCCCCTGCTCTCGCCATTAGACACCATCTCTCCTCCAGCTTAATGCTGAAATGATGCCCTGGAGGTGGCAGGTTGGTGAGACCTTCCTGACACCTTCCCTGGTGCTTCTGGAATGGCACCACGGCTCACAACGGCAGGCAGGTTCTTGTCATACTCAGGAGCCCTGTTGTCATACTAGCCTTTTTTTTTTAAAAAAAAAAAAAAA
>RSEF01000013.1:7993903-8027484 GCA_003993805.1 Himantopus leucocephalus | reverse complement strand
ATGATCTTTAAGGTCCCTTCCAACATAAACCGTTCTATGATTCTGTAATGAAAATGAGACTTACTGAAAGTTAAGACTTCGATAAGTCTCAAAGGGGGGAATTGATGTCGAAACGTCTATGATTGTAACTCTGTAAATCATTTGAGTAAACAGTTCTTGACAAGACAATAGGATAGAAGGAACAAACAGACCTAAAACCAGGTACCAGAAACTTCACTGGGCTGATTGCCCGAGAAACTTGGCTATACTGCATGAAATGTGCCTTTTAGGTGAACTTGACTAATGATAATATGAAAATCACTCCTCTAGAATTTAGGGTGTCCACCTTCGCTTGAAGACCCTCAACCACTGAGCTTGTACAGTAAAATTTAGAGACCTTTAAATGAAGATGAGGACATTTTACACCAATCAACTTCAAGATGCGGAATTATGAGCACCAGTAAAAAGTTGATAAGCAATGAATATATTAATTACGCTAATTTACAATGTATAAATGAATGACTGTTCCAACATTGTGTGTGCTAGCTGTGAGGAAATACCCCCTAGCACCCGTTTCTGCACAGAACTGCTAACAAATAGCTGCTAATAAATAGCTAATACGTCGACTCTGTGTGTTATTGGCTTGCACACTGGGTAAATGATCCTGCAAGTTTTGGGACAACACCTATGTTTAACAACGTATAGAAAATAAGTTGGTTGGAGCCAAAATAGTCAGCAACACCTGCCCTGGCCCTTAGATGTACGAATAAGATATCCACGAGGATATAAAATCTACGAGGTAAACGAGGATAAATCTAACAGAAATAAAGCTCTGAGGCTTGTGTGGCTTTTGGTGTGTAGGCGGGCAGCGGGCTGCCCTGCCGGGCGAACCTCGCCTCTCTCCATTGACTAACCCACACCACGCCAGGGAAGGGAGCGTGTGGGACTTGTCTGCCCCCTATCAAATCGGGGATATGCTTGGGAAAGAGAAAAAAAAAGGCAGAAAAGGTATTGCTTGTGCTCCCCCAGGGTAGAAATGACAGGTCCACTGAGCCCTGAGGAGCCAGCCTGCTTTCGAGCAGCCACGTATCCAACCTGCCCATTTGCGGTCTTAACGCAGGTTAAGCCCGAGGGTCACGGGAGACAGGAGGAAAGCAGAACGGAAAGGTTTTGAGGTAGAGCCATTAACGAATCCCTGTAAAATATTTTTTTCACTCTTGTTGTTATTGAAGTCTTTTTTTTTTTTTTTTTTTTTTTTTTTAAACACTCAAACCGATTCCTCTTTTCCAGGCTCAGATTTGATTTAAAGCGCTGCTAGGTTTCTCAGATCTATTTTGGAGTAGCCTGTTCAGGCAAGCCTGCGGGCAGATCCCATTAACACCTTCTCTTTCCCCCACCTCAGTGAAGTCCCTTTGCGTGACCTGGAGGGTGATGAACGGCTGAAAGTGAAAACTCGGAGACAACCAGTGACTGCAGCGGTGCGCAAATGTGCAGGGACCAACTAATTCACCCACAGAGGTGAAGGTAAAGATAAAATATCACAAATAGCCAGACAATGTGATGTAATATGTACCCACTCATCTCTGTTTCTAGAATATTTGCAACTTCTATTTCCCTTACTTTTAGCAAATGCACTGCTGCATTACACATCTGATAATTCTTAGGAAAGTTCCCTGTCTAAATTTTTTTCTTCTTTGAAAGCTTTTAATAATTCAAATCCAACCTACAAAATCACAAGTGACACTGTCTTCTCAGTGCAGCAGAGAGCCTCGGCACTGCCTCTCTGATGTTGGACTACTCCAGACTGCCCCTTACAAAATATTAGGCCTAATTTAGCTTTTATTAATTCTGCCTTTTCCTAATTTTAACTTGTAGACCAAAGGGACTGGCTGGTTGACACGATCCTCACCACAGCCGATCTATCAGCCAAAATCAGCCTTGGTTTTGCTGGCTGTCATGCCTGTTAATTTTGACAAAGCTCTTTCGTATACAGAGAATTATCTGCTCCATCCAGGCACCTCCAGCAGCAGTAATTCAATGGGAATTTACTGGATTTCAACACTACCGACCACCACAGTGGTCCATGCCTCGATCTTCAGGTGGGCTGGCAGAGCAGGGGAGGTGATGAACTTACCAAAGAATAAGGAATTGTACATACTAGGAGGTATTAAATATATGGGCAAAACGCAACAGATTAATCTTTCTTCTTTGTTATCATAAGTACCTGGAAAAACATGGAACTTATCTAAAATAATATACATAGATACACGCATACATATATGTATATAAATCTTACGGGTATGCATGTATATGTTTCAAAGCAGGGATACTGGAAATGCACACCTTTGCTTCCCAGGGTTATAGTATTTCATGATTACTCAGATTCAATCCTCCCACTACATAACTGCCAGGATGAAAATTACTTTTTGGTTCCTTTCCTCCTGTACAGTGTTAAGTTTTTAATGTCAAATGTAATGCTTTTGACACTCATAAAAAGTATTAATTTGTAAATTAATTTATTTATAGGCTTTTCTATAGAGTTCGGCAAGTCTGAACGCCCTTCAAAAGTTGCTAGGTGACGCTGTCATACCTCAGTCTGACGAACAAATGAGAGCTCGTAATGTTGATGCAGTGACTTCAACCAAACATCCTGCTTTCATTCTGATAGAGGCTTTTTTTTTGGTAATCGTTGTAGGTTTGTTATGAACTGCAAGCAAGCACAAATTATACTTTTCACCAGTTATGATTTAGTTCATAACTAAACTAGTTCGTAAAGTCAATGCAAATCTTTCCATGTTGTTTTCATGGAAATTGGAGCAAATTCATATATTTGCATGAGCAACATATTCATAGACTGATCCAGAAAAAAACATTTTCACAACCTCTAACCTGAATTGCATTTATCGAAGATGTAGCTAATTCCTTGTTTTCCTGCTTGCACTGAAATGGAGTACAGCTGAGCTGAAGAGTGCATCACCTTTGTAACACCCCTTCACATTCAGGAAGACTGGTTAAAAACCCACACCTACGGTGGAGCCAAGGTCCTGCATGCAAACCAGAAATATACGTGCGTACGTATCTGCTTGTGACAGAGGAGTCAATTCTGACAATATGGATCCTTAATCAGAAAAAGCATATTTTTTTCCAGCTCCTTCCCAGTAGCTGGAACCATAATAGCTAATATTAGAGCTTTATGGCAGGGAAAAGGATGGAAATAGCAAACAGTCCTTTATTTTTTCACATAATTTTCTTTCTTTTCTTTTTTTTTTTTTATTTTTTCTTAAAACAAACATTGCCTGATTTCTTTCCTCCCTGTTTTGAAATAGTAAGGACACTACATTGACTGTGTTCACAAAGTGTTTCCACTTACATGGAATTGGTGAGAAATGTGTTTCTAACAATTTCTGTGCAGGCAGGAACCTATAGAGCTGGGAAATGTCTCTCAGTGGGGGTCGCCTGCGGCAAAATTGTGAGTTTGAAAAGGGGCTGTCGATGGGCTTTCAAGGCTTTGGCCTGGCTCTCTCTAGCAACATTTTTGTGATCCAAATTGGCATTGATTCGAGATGTGTTCCTGTGCAGGGTAAACAATAGCTTAAAGGAGCTGCTAATTAGCTCGACTCTGTTCTGTTCTTGCTTTTTATGTCTAGATACCTCCTTCAGAAATAAGAAGCAGAAGGAAAACATCCAAGCAGAAGAATCAGAAGGCAAAGAAATGGATGGGGACTGCGAGTGAAAAATTAATGAGGAGAGACCTCATTTCACAAAGCTTATATAAAGCCGGGCCGCATCTCTGCAAGGAACAGTGACCCAGAAAGAGAAATCTGTAAAAATTTAGAGCAAGGTGCAAAACTTGGTAGCCTCTTTCCCTCTGAGACGCACCTACATTGACAAACAAGGCTCCCTTGTTCATGGCCACTGCAAGCTCATCTTTGAAATCTCTGGCTGGCTCGCTTGCCCTCCCCTCCAGCAGGTGCCAGCTTGGGAGCAGCCGGACGCTCCCAGCGCTCACGGAGAAGGTCACCGCTGAGCAGGAGTCCGGAGAAACCATGATGTGGGCTCAGCATGGCTTATCTCACATTTATTTGGGGATATCAAACCTCCTTATGCTGCCTTTTTTTTTTTTTTCCTGTCCATTCATCATATGGAAATATATATGTTACATATATATAAATAAAAGCACTTAGCTTCTGGCCAAGATGAATCCCTTTGTAACACCGCTGCTGCTCCTCCAGCTGCCTTACCAGAATGCCCTTTCTGGAAAGCTTGGGATTGTTCCCAGCATAGGTGAGTAGGTAAAAATCTGTGTTTGTGAGTGCAGCAGAAATCTGCAGAAAGTCATTCTTGCTGAAAAAAACCACACCTATATATACATATATATATAAAATGGCACCCGGGTAGTACTTAAAATGATAGGGAATATTTCTCATTATTTTACAGTTCAAACCCTCAGTTAATGAGCATCTCCTTTCATAGTCGATCCCAGAAGAAAAAGACCTTTAGTACCTTGCATGACAGGGCTGAGATCCTCATCCCGAACGCTCGCTACTTAATACCTGAAAACAGAACTCTTCACAGTTTGCCTGGAAGAGAGAGGAGCATCTGCAGGAGTGCCAAATCAGCACGCTGGTTTGAATTACAGCCCTTGCTCAGTCGCCTGTTGCCCTGAGTCTTCTATATTAAGAACATCTCAGGTAATACTGAGCAGCTCACTTTCTGCTGTTAACGGGTCTCCAGGTATTAACACAGCACTTATCTCTCCTACCAATTTCTCCTGCCAATCTCTTACAGTTCAAATAAAGGGATGGAGGCAGCATCTGCTATCGCATTGCATGCGTAAGTAGCATCATCCGTTAGCAGTCGGTCTAATTTGATTGTTTCCAAACCAGAAAAGTTGTCNGAAGTTTTCTCCAAGTTGTTCAAAGCTGGTGCTTATCACTCTTCAAAAGACTGTGAAGACAATAAACTAGTCAATTTGCTCAAACTGGACAGGTGCAATCTGAGTATTTAGTGTCTCATTAATATTGATTGGCAAGACTTAAAGGAATTTGAATACCATGGATGTCAGCTGCTAGTCTGGCAGGACATGATGCAGTGATGATAAATATTTGGACTTGCACAAGAGGCTAATTCCAGTTTATTTTCCGAGCTGTTAACTATTTAAATGAATAGTGTTCAAAACTTGCACTTTGTGAATCTGGTCAGATTTCCCTTGGAAATAATTGCTGTTAGTTCTTGTAAGGCACAAGGAACCACCATACAGTAGCAGGGATTTCTCCTCATGAATCTGATCTGGGTTCTCTCTCCATATGGCACCAACATTTCCTGCCCTCTTCCAACTCCCCCACTCCTGCCAGGATCCCACTGACGACATAATGCATGCTTAATCTCATGTCACTTGTGCCAGGTAGGGCAAAGGTAGGGCAAAGGATTATTATTTCCACTTACACACTGGGAGGGCAACCACAGGAAGCCCACAGGAACCACCTCCTGGAAGGTATTTAGCTCTCTCAGCATCACTGAGCGGCACCTGCAGCTGATGGACCCTGAAGCAGCAGGTTTGCTTTCCCACGCGAGAGCTGCCCAGAGCCTGGGAGACGTCAGCTGGCAAGGCAGCCTCACCCTGGTTGTTTTAGGGTATTTATGGAGTTTGCTTTTGTTTAAGAATGCTGTTGCAAAGCGAGAGACTATTAAACCGCCTGTCATACAGTTAAGTCTACAAAAATACACACCTCCCAAAGTCTGGTTTGTTTCTGTCTTAGCAGCACATTATCCATTTTGCTACCGGCACCTGCATCTTTCTGACCCCGGGACCTCTGCGCTGAGGGAAGGGCATCCCTAGGGGCTGGCTCGGGAAAGCCAGGTAGCCAGCAAGTGCCTTCTTAACCTCAAGATACTAATTAAAAAATGCCCTTGAGTCAGCTCCGAGTCAGGTAACAAAACAAAAGGCTCCAAAAGGCCTGGAGAGGGATGGACGGTCAGTGAATAACAGGACCTAAAAGACCTTACTGTTGGTGACAGGCAGACAGTTTCAATACACAGAGTTAAGTCTTACTGAAAGTTGTTTAAAACCACTTATGTACAGTTTCTTTTTCAGAAACACAGGCAAATTGTTCACTTTCCTCTTCCCAAATACCTAATTATTTAGCAGAGTTGAACTATTAGTGGCTTAAAAGAAAAAAACTATATGCAAGCTAATAACAGTATTTTTAAAATAAATTGTTTTGCCTTTTGTGAGCTGAAACAATCTTTTCGATGCTGACAGACAATTGATTAGAGCTAGATAAACAGGATTAAAAAAATATTTCTTGAATGTGAGCATTTAGGGGATTCTGAATAATTTCCTATCCCTTATCAATCTTTAAAAGGATTTTCATTTATGACTGAACAGCATATCTAAATAAATTGCAAAACAGAGGTTCGCCTGTAAACCATTCACTTTGACTAGCTGCTTTTTCTCAAACACAACTAATTTGCACTTCAACCTATCTCCTGCTTTTTTTTAGGCAATTGTAACTTTCCGGTATGAGAATAAAACATTATTATATGTAACAAATAGAGCACATCTAAGGACATACTTTCAACGAAACAGTTTTCAAACTTTTGATGTTTGTGACCATTATCATGAAGGTTAATGATGATAGGAATAACAGCAAGTAATAGGTGCTGGAACTCTTACAATAAAAGAGCAACAAAGTGGATACGAAGCTTTAATGTACTGACATTTATATGTATCTATAATCCTAGTACTCGACTAGCTCTGCAAATTCCATTTTCCTTCTAGATTTCTGCATTTTTATAACACAAGCATTGTATGGAAAGCTGATGTTTGGAAAATGGACTGATCTCATATTAATTCTGCATTGTGATAAGACTTCTGCCACTATCCATGACTGCTATAAAAGATATGTTTCTATTTCAGTTGATTTAGAAAAAAATTATCAATTTCTATATACTGGGGGTGATACAGAAATCCAGAAAATCTAGACTCTAGTGAAAGTGATAAAGCCAATTTAGTTAGAAAAAAGGTGAAAATATCAAAGACTCTCCCATTTCTTAGTATATGTAGGACCTACCTCTGTGCCACTGAATGCAGTAGAGGCTTTGCCATTGACCCCGGAGGGTGGCGGGGCGCTCCCTCCAGCACAGCACCCACCCCTCCTTTCACAAGAGAATTCTACTCTCTCTTCCAACCTGCCCTTCAAGTCAAGTATGTGCTAATGAAATTGCTCTAATAAACTAGTGATTACTGATCCAATTATAAAAACGTAGCTCCCCTCAGCAGAAATCAAAAATGATGATGACCTCCAACAAAAAATTCTGTGTTTTCAAATGCTATGATTAAAAATCCAGTTTCAGAAACACATAATAGATCTAAACCAGAGAGAGCTCTTAAAGATGGGCTATAGCTGATTTCCCTGTACAGCTTGTCTTTTAGTTTCTCCAGTTGCTAAGATACTAGCAGTGTTACCTTTTACTATGTCTTTGGGATTTGAAGATTTATCTCCTCTACCCCCTGTAAAAGTCTCCTCCATGTAATGCATCCATACCTTTACCTGCACCTTTCCTTTCAGGAAGAGCAGGTGGAGAGTGTAGGTGAGATTCTGCACACACATAAAGCCACAGAACTGCAGTTACTCCAGCGGAGCACTCCTACCTTACGACCACTTACAATCTGGCCTGGTAAATGCAACTGCTTTATTTAGAAATCAACAGTTTTGAGGTTGTGTCATACCAGGTAATGTAGACTCTTCTATAAATGCAAATAACTTCACTGTCCTAAAAGGTGCCAGAATTATTTTATACGAGGGTTCTGATTTTCAAAGTTAACTTTCAAATTCTGTGCTCAAATACCTGATTGCCTCAACCAAAATAATTTTGATGTCTAAATGTTTTTGTATTTTAGTGCTCTACCGTCAGCCTTGAAGCATCGTGAAGCCTCCAGGCTGGGGAAGTTATCTTCAGGATTTTATAAATGATGATGTCCGTTTCCAGGAGAACTGAAGATGGAGTGATTTGAAAGAAACTCATTCTTTAAAGTTCATCACTTTCACTAAGCGTGATTAAACACTATATAATTTAACATTTTTGCTGATAGAAAATCAAAGCATTTGCCCCCAGCATGCTGACATTTACAGCACTGGAGAACATTTGCACATTTTATGCTTATAATAACAGATGAGGTATGAAATGGATTCTGATAATGCTTTGAACACCATGGAAGTCTTGTCATTTATCACAGCATATGAGCTTGCTCTGGATCCCTACCATTATTGTGATATATTTCTATACATTAGAGGTAAAGAAAAGCTTTATTTTGATGATGGATAGCGGATGAATCTTCAGAAGTCCAGTGAGCAGGTTGTCTTCGAGCAAGCCCCACTGTAGTACTCATTTCTCAACAGGTTTTGGTTTTTTTTTACTAAAGACTTGGGTAGACAAATAGCTGATGTGGATTGTCTGTACCTCCTTACTGCAAAGAGATCAGATTCTCTCTTGAGATGCTTTGCTGACTTATGTTTCTGTGAAACTACGGTATACCACAAATAACCAGTTACATGGAGTAATCTCAAGTAACTGCAAATCAGTCTAAATTTTAAATGAATGCAAGTCAAATGCACACTTGGTGTCAGAATATTCCTTTTAAATAAGCTGCCTTCCAAATCAGTATTAGGATTTAAAATATTTATTTGGTATGTGCTTGGACTCCTTTATTGAAAGGTGCTGGAGAGTTAGATTCCTTTGGGCTGTCAAATTTTAGCTTTGTTTTTTTTTTTTTCATCTGAGAACTGATAGCTGCAAGCACAATTCTGGCTCTTTGATGTCTCTGGACTATATTCCCTCCTTACTGAGAAACTGAAGATTATGAAGAGGAGCAAAGGATCTTAAGAACAGATTCCCATCATTTATATATGTTCAAAATTTTTGAGAAATCATATTTGAATCTTTACAGCATTACCTCCTCTCAAAATAGGATCAAAAGCAAAATCATTTTAGCCTACTATGAGTGTGGAGCCATTCTTCACAATCCTCCACACTTAACCAAGAACATACATGGATGCATACTTTACTCGTTTTACTCATAAAATGTGTTAGATAGACACTTCAAGCCCTGAGTGACCTCTGAACAATGCTTGAAAGCAGTTTAAGATTTTCGTTTGGAAATCTTCAGAAGATCTTGGACATGTTCATGTTCTTCTTTTGTCATTATGGTGCACTCCCAGTCTTGATACTTGTTATTCCATCTCCCGCTGTATCCCATGTACACAGCAACAGACTAAAGAATATGCTCTCTTCAAATCTTGATTTAGACCATGACATTACTGGCCACAAGCTGCCTAAACACTGTGAAAGAGGAACCATTCAGATCGAGCATATATAGATGTTTGTTCTTCCTGGGAAAAGTCTTTAGAATTGAAGTATTAACAAAACAAGATAGGTGCTAACAAAATTTCGGTTGAATCCAGCTGATTTTAAATGAGGTCTATTGACCTGCCTGCAGCCTACTGATCTACACTTTTCCTTTTTTGAATAAAACCAATAAATGTACAGGAGTTCCCTAAATGATCTGTTTGAGGTTAAATAGAACAATGTTAGTAAAACAGGGAGGAATACCAGCATACAAAAGGGAGGCCCCAGCTGTGTTTGGACTCATCTTCCACTGCATTGGCTACCTATTTAAAATATTTTTCAGTGTTTGGGAATAATACATTCTTTCCATTTGAGGTTCTTTGGATGTCCAGCATCTCATGCAAAGTACGATGCCCAGGAAGTATTTGCTGACCCACTGGAACAGCCCATGGTACTATCAGAGCATAGCAGCTATTAAACGAATGCATTCAACTTTAGAGCCAGCTTTGCGTTCTGGCTGGCTTCAAACTCTTCCAGGGAGTGCAGGCAAAATGGACAACAAGATCTGAACAACTGAAAGCATAACCCAGAGCTCTGACGAGTTTCTTGTCAGGGTTATCTGAAGCAGTTGAAGAGATTATCTGTGCCTGTTGTGCCACCCTCATAATGAGGGCAATAAACTGTGGCAGAGAAATAGCCCCCAGGGCTGACAGCAAAGATGTGCTAAACTGCTCCCCCTCCCCGGTCCCATGAAGATCTTGAGTCAGCTTTGTGGGGCTCAACCGATGGATACGACAAAGCAGCAGCTAATGACTTGGCTTCTGTGAAGACAAGGTCAAAATTCAGTTTCCGTGGAGCCAAAACTTGACCTTTTAGTTATAGTTTTGATCAGTTATAGAGCTCTGCTCTCCTGGTGAAGAATACAATAAGCACACAAGTTCTTTGGGCACTCACATGGAAAGAAACCTGCGAAGTATGCCTGGAGGTGGGAGCATTCTTCAGTGGCTGCACTGGGGATGGTGGATAAATAACCATCGCCTTCAATGCCTTCAGACAACAGACTGCTACCCTTTTGATAATTTTTTGAAAAATAATGATTCAGACTCTATTCAGTCTCAGTCTTGTTTGTGTAGCTGAGAATAATCAGGTGTTATATTAAAGAGCCGGGCAGCAAGTTCTGTTCACACTTGTCTCATGTACTGATAATAGCAGCAAGTTCCAATCACCGGCAATGTCAAAAGTACTTTATAGATCTTCAGTGTTATTTGGTCAGCTCTCTAAATCCCACCCTCTGTGATCGTTATCTTCAAGAGTCTCTTGTCTCCGCGTTTATATTTTTACTCATCAGTGCTGCTTACAAGTACCTAATCATGCCACATCCTGCCTGCAGTCACCTTACCCCTAAAGCAGATAGCTCTGCGCTTGCACACCACCTCAAACTGCAATCAAACAAATTAAACATTGCGGCATCAGTCAACAAAGTGGCAAAATACACAATTCATCCTTGGGAAAAGTGGTTTCTGTGCTGGAGCACAATGCACACCTATCTCTACATAGTTTAAAACCCGGTTTTGTATTTCAGAGATATGTAAGAAAAGAGGACAAACTGGATTCCTCCCTCTATCCCACCTGAATAATTCTGGATTTTAGACTGAACAGTTATTGCTGATATCAAGCAGATAATCAGCTATAACTGTCAAAGACCACATCTCCAACATGGTGTTCTAGGACAGACATGAAGTGTAGACATGTGTATGCATTTCCCGCACCTTGTATTAAAAAAACCCAGACAACTTGCCTCTGTTGAGAACACGACCACCATTGCAAGCAGCCTGGGATCGCATCTGTTACTCAGCCAACAGACCTGGTCAGTCAGCTCCTGTTCACCTCTGCATGAGGTGCCGCCTTCCGTTTCTCATGTAGGTATAGCTCTGTATAGCTTAAAGCACTGTTGCATATGCAGTATCATTATTATAATAATATCACAGACCAAAATAAAAAGTCACTAACAAAAAAACCATTAATGTTAGTGTTTTATAGCCCAAGTGTATGAAATTTTGAATATCACCAGAGGATACATTAAAGTGAGACACCTGTTCTGTTGTGAAGCTTTCACGTTGGAATGAATGGAACGTGTATCTTGACAGTGTTATTAAATATCTCTCAAAATAAAAAAAAAAGCTATCTTGGAAATCCAATAAGCTCTAAATAACCCATTTAGTAAATACACTTTCCTGTTTGCAAATAAATTCCTTGGAGGGCTTGTTTTCTTACTGTAGGCTTGCTTTCACTGAAAAGAACTTATGTTTTTAAACTCTAGCTCCTACTTCCCAAAGGGATTGATAGTCTTAGCTGATTTACCTCATGATCAAAGGGAAGTGCCTGTTCACCATCTTTTTAACATGAGATAGTTCATGGTCACTGCTTACTCAGGAGCACAGAAAAGATCACCCTGTTTAGCAGTGAATATAGGTCCTGAATTATGGCAGCATCTGCTTTGGAGGAGGCATCATAAAGAGAGCATCATAAAGCTGCCGAGTCAGCCAGGTCTTGCCTGATGCTGCCTTTTGTTTCTGGTTGTTTCAGCTTTCTCTCTCCTCGAGGGTCAGGGACGGTTTTCCTCTCTGTTGCACACTTTCCAGGTAAATGAATCTATTGGACCATTTTGTTATCATCTACCACACAACAGAATTAACAGATTGTAGGTCTAGCTGTAGAACTATTTAAACCATGCAAATTTGTGTTCTTTCTTTCAGCTGAAATAACTAGTTTTGGTTACAGCCTAGAAGCTACTTAGAGAGGGACTGTCTTCCACTTTCATCACCCAACATAGCAGGGACTCCATCACTACAGAGCTTTCAGGGGCTATTTTGCTGGAGATCATAGGCAATCCTTCCTTCATTCCCCTTCTTAAAAGGATCCTCCCCTAACCACATGCCATTTCTGAACCTTAGCCCAGCTGGCAGGGCAAAATGCATGGCAGAACGGTTTTGCAGAAGCTGTGATGAGAAAACATGAAATTATTTCTTGACTTGGAATTCAGGAACGTCTACAGGTCTTCCAGATTTGCTTAAACATAACCTGTCTGGTTCTTTTCCATAAATTCTCAGTCCCCTTTCACATTCAGATAAATTTGTTAACTAGTTTTTATGATAAGCATTCCTGTAGCGTGGCCTACTGGGTAGAGGAGTGGCCTCTGAAAACACGAGTTTGCCACTCATGGATGACAACAGGAAAACCACTCCTCTGCCTTTGTTTTTATCCTCTCAACAACACACCAAGTCATGACCATATTACATTTATTACTATAAAAACACTTCACATTTTGTAATAAAATGTATACGAAATCGGCATCTTCTTTAAGTTCAAAGGAAACAGACCATTTAATGTAAAAACGTGGCTGTGAATCGTAAAGACTTCATCTTAAGTCTTGTCACCCAAGGTCCATTCCCAGCTAGTGAGCAAACATTTGCGCAATCTCACGCTCCATTAACAACAATCCCAGCTATGCCTAATTCCCTTCATTTTGTACATAATGCAAAAAATCTCTTTTTGAATTGTTTTACAGCTGACAATTAATACTTTATCAATTACAGGTCTGTGTGCTCTTGCTCTGGCTACCAGAAATCCCAGTGACAGATATGCTACTCAATTTTGCCTGAGTTGCTTTGAAGTAACATCTTGAGTACTTTAGTTACAGTAATTACTATAACACACAGAAGTTAAATTAGTATTTGTGAAACAGGTTATTAAACAGATCCCACATTGTGATAGGTTGTAAACAGCTAAATTAATATAGCACGTATAAAAAAGGCTAAAAACCTACTTAAATCAGAACTAGTGGTAGACACACAAAAGTACACATGGCTTGAATTTAAAATATAGTTAAGATTTCACCCCACATTGTGAAGAAAAACTTGGGAAATGGTCTTACTAGTCAACATTTCTATAAGAAATACCGAAGTCACCTTTCATTGCATTGCATTGCAATAGGTAGTGACAATGGTGACATATTATGGGTTTTTCTCCTGCATATTGTTGCCCTGAGATACTGAAAAGTATGAATGTATTATGCATATTTTGCTCATTCTATACCATGTACTTACTGCAATGTGATTAGTGACCTTCAGATGTTGCTTGTCAAAATATCCATTATTGAGATGTCCATCAACTACTAAACGTAACCAACTGTGGGGAGGAGCATGATTTATACTTGATTGAATGCAGCAACACTATATAATAATATGGGGAACGGAAGGTAGAAACTGAATTTCTAGATGCAAAAGAAGGGACAACTTTAGAATTCTAGCACATAAATCCTTGAATTTGACTTGTTATAGCTGTCTACTTTTGTAGGTATGAAGAAGTAGACTCCACTTATCCCTGAGTTATCCTGTCAGTTCTTGTAGTTCAGTATTTGCATTCTTCTACTTCATAAACTCATTTGTCCTTTTCTTAAGAGTATCAGGTCAAACCACAGCCTGCATAAAAATATGGAGCTTACTGTTCAGGGAAAACAGACTACAGACCTGATCTTGTTATATGTATAACATCCATATATTAAAACCGAGAACATTCTCTAGTCTCTTTCCGATGCTGTTATTCTGCCAATACCTTTAGTACCGGCAGATAACTTTTTTTTTTTTTTTTTTTTTNTTTTTTTTTGCCAGGCAGAACTGTAATTTTGAAGTTAGTAAGGTCTTTTTAAGACTTTGATAGTAAAAAGTAGAGTGGGATGCTCTAAGACTTGGCTTAATATAGAACAGCTCCTCTTTCTATTACCTCAACAGCATAATAACATCGAAACACTTCTAGTACAACTAATCCCTATTACTGTGAAATAAAAATATTCCTTGATGAGAGAAAGTAATTGTACATTTCTCAGTGACTGTGTGACACTCATCTAACATTCCTCTAATGAGACAAACCCGTGAAGATAAGAAGTCATGTAACGACAAACCCAAACTATATATGCACTTAGGGAAAGTTGCATATTAGAGATGTTATTGCACTTGTCCAGCAGGTTTGTAACTCCACATGCCCCTGTCTCCTTTTGTAGTGAGCATCATGGTTAAGTATACATAGAGTTTTTATTTTCCCTATGGCAGCCTTCTCCACAAGGGCTGTGGATCCCATTTCTGAATGCTTCTTCAGAGTGTCACTGCACTCACAGATCGCCGATGGCTTCCATGGTTAAAATTGTGAGCATTATCTTTAGCCAGTTTGCCACTGTCCTGCCCATGAGGTGTTACCCTGTTGGGTACAAGGGCGTAATGGCCAGAGAAAGGTCCTGCTGAAGAGTCTGTAGCAGTAGATTCTTCCTCTGCCCACCTATTGAAGAAATAGTAGCCTTCTTCAGGTGTCTGTTTCCTGAGAGGATTCACTTCAGAGGCAGAAAGCCCCCGACTTTCTGTGTCCCCATAAGACACAGCTGCTGCCGCCGGATGTAAAAATGGTGACACACATAATTGGCTGATGGTTTGCTCAAGTTCATCATTAGATGCAGGTGATGCACTAGAATTAGTTTGCTTTCTTGATCTCAATTTCTGGATTTCAATATCCTGTTGCTCTTTAGGAAGCTTATCTAGTTGCTGTGCTTTCAGAATCAGAGATGCTCCAAAGGTTCCTCGTAGAGCAAAAATAAAGAACCTGATGAAAGAGGAAGAGAATGGATTGTCTTACCAGTGGGTTCCTCCCATAATCTGCATCACGTAACACAAATCCAGTTGCTAATTTTCCACTGCTCTACAGGCATCTGGTAGACAACTTATACATGGTAGACGAAAGTTGACTCCTGAATCTTAATGCAACATATAATCATACACTTATCTTGACCTGTATAGAGTCAACTACGTGTATACAAATACTAAATAAGTGATAATAGAACCATTTGATTGCTGAACAGTACAAGACAGATACACAGAAACTCACTAAGAGATGCAGCATTTGAGGAGATCGAGATTATATTTATACTGTTAAAACAGGCTAAAGAAGGGATCTTAATTTGGAAGGTAACATAAACAAAGAAATTTAAAAACCTCAGCTTGTAGATTTGCTCAGGAAGCAGTAAAAAAAAAAAAAAGTGTCTTACCTGCCCTTTGCAGGACAAAGAACTTATATAACTATATACTGTGTGCAGCAAGAGAGCACAAATCCTCTTTCCGTGTCATGTCAGTTTTATCTGAAAACCAAAGTCTCTTTCAAAGCATCTTTCTAATAGGATTTGACCTTTACGTATATGGCCTCAATACACATCTTAAAACAAACATGGGGACTATTTGAAATTGCGTTAATAAAGCTGCTGTCTTCACATCCTGCTGCTAAATGTATGCATAAATAAGTATAACAAGATTAAAAAGCCCAACAAGCTAAACTGAGTACAGAGAGGGCTTTTAAGGCAATGGATTTCTCAGGCCTATCTGCACAAGTAGGAGTGGGTAAACACATATTTGTGTTTATCCACACCCACGTTGTGGGACCTGGGGTCTGGGATCTGTGCAATTGCTAGTTATGGTTGGGCAGCTAAGAGCACAACTACGGAGAGCCCAGGTCAGTCTGTGCAGATGTGGTGTGGATCATATTGTCCTCTGTCTTTCCTCTCAACTCGTCCCCTGTATCTTTGGTGCTAGTTGCGGGTAGACCAGACAGGCTCCTGCCCTTCCCACAGCCCTGCAGGGTGTGAGACTCAATTACCTGTGGGGCCTCTGCAGGGCTTCCTGGCAGACCACACTCTGCCTTCCACAGCTGGAGAAGTATATCTGGTTCATACGTTGAAATCCTCCAAGGACACAGCGCCTTCCCTTGCCAATGAATGAACATGAAATTCAGATCCCTTTCTTCTTCTCAGACGGGAGGGTTTTAGTACCTCGCTGCTGCTGAGCAGCTCATGTCCCACAACAAAGTTCAGAGGCAGTATTGAGATGCAGATGCGGAGAGGATGCACTGCAAAGTACTGCCAGCCAGTGCTCCAGGAAAAGCCTGCAGGCAGGCAGGGCACAGGCAAGCCCCCCAGGTGCTCTGGGGGGTGTCTCAGGAACGTCACCTAGCACCCGATGGCAGTAGCAAGAGTAAGAACTGAGGATTTTAAGAAAACCTCTCAGAAAGAAAACAGAATCACAAGGCTCCAGATGGTTTCTGAAGGAGATAAGGAGCAGGCAGCATGGTGAGATGAACCAACTGAAACGTAAAATTAAGTGCTTTTTAACAAAGGGTGGTTCCACCACTGCTGTGATATGCTGACACAGCTAAGTTGTAGCAGAAACTGGGGGCTGGACATTCTGTGAACTGAGGACTCTGCTGAAAAGAATCTGGGGTACCTACATGAACGAACAGCAGTTCTCCAACTTTGAAGATATCAAGATACAAATCTTTAAGCTCAGTATCCTGCTGAGGCAGCAACAATCTTAACCTTGCTGAGTTCCCAAGATGGAGATACGAGTTCTCTAACCACGTGTTTGATGTAGCTCAGTAGAAAGCTCAGGGTCAAAAATGACACCGTGAACGAGGGATGATAGGAAAACAAAAATCACACAGGAGAAAAACAGACTGGAAAAGGATGCTCTGCCTAGAAGACATGAGACCTTACTGAACCATGTGTTGCTTATCCTGACCTGAAGTTATATAATGTAACATGAAATCACAAGAGAATCTCAACCCAAATGGGGAAATAGTACTAATAATTTGAAGAAAAATATTATCTAGTGTTAGACAAAGTTAGGGCTTGGATTCTATTGCCTTAAAGCACTTAGAAAATCAGATGCTAAAAATATTTTCCTGATTCTTGTAATACCAGTGTGCTGCACTAAGTCACGACAATTAGGATGAGGAGAGTAGGAAGACAGTCAAACAAACTAACTTTTTTCATTGTTCAAGCAGAAATAAAGATCTTAAGTAAGTGGTGCAACTCGGACAAAGCATATCTGCTTAAATAATGATTAAGATATTAAGCATCAAAAGTAGTAAGGTTACCATGTACATATATGGGAACAGAATCATTATGTTTTTCAAACCAGATTTTTTCAGCAACCTATCAAAATAATTAGTCCTCTCCAAATATTATTCAGCCTCAGTTAAAGCTATCTTTAACATACCTGATTTGTTGCACAGGGTAAAAGTAAGATTCTGGATGCAGAAAATTATTTGATCTAGAAACATATTCTTAAATTTGGCTTAGTAATGCACTGTAATGTACTAAAGAAACAGAACACATTTTGTAACTCTCAGAGCATACAGGAATATTTCAAAGACTTGCTTCCTAGTCTTGATCAGCTCAACAACATTGTATTTATAATGGTGAACAATTATGTAGCAGATTTGTACTGGTAAACTTTGAAGCACCCCGGAAAGATAGATTTTCCTGCTGGGAAATCAAAAGCAGTAGATACATAGTGACTTATCTAGGGCTATATAACTGAATAAACGAATGCCTCATGAACTAGAAGTTGAACCCAAGCATCTGACTTCCACACTGATCACCTAATCCCTGTGCAACACGTGTGCCTGACATCTCTTATATCTATATACGCTACTGTTATTTCACTTAAATGCCTACAAATCCACAAAATGAAAACTGAGAGGAAAACAGTGCATCACTCAAACCTTGGCAAGAGTGCGATGACTGGGGTAATAAGGCACAGTAAGTAGAAGGTGGGGTCTGAAAGCTGTTTCTCCATAATCCAGTAGGGGTTGGTGGGAGGGTTGCAGACCACGCAGGCAGCATTGTAGATCACAGAGAAGATGAGGTAAAACATCACACTGCCAATCATCGTTACCACGTGGAACAGGGTCTGTAAGCAGAATTGCACGAAATGACAATGATGCTGCTGAGACTCTGACTCTGGGTGTAAGACAGGATGACAGAAAGAAGGATTAGAAAGAATGTATCCAATAAGTCCACGCTACTGAAAAGTGCAGCAGGAGAAATACCTGGAAATTAACTTACAAAACAACAGTGAAAGGGAATACAGTTCTTTAAGAAACATGTAGTCATATAATGATGTCCAAATTGTGTACTGTCCTGTCCAAAGGCACAGTAGAAGCAAATTCTGTCGCTGTGCACATGAAGGTATTATCCTGAGGCTAATAATCAATTCTGGCACATTGTGAAATCTAGCGCATCTGTTACTTACTTTTTGTGACCCAGAATTCAGGTAAATGACTCTGAAAGACAATGCCAGGTCTACACTGTATGCTATGTTCAGAAAAGAAAAATAGTCATGTGAACAGGACAGGTCAAACACATACCCACGTTTTCATTTCTAGAGCCTGGTGCGAGAGAATGGTCAGGAGGGAGATGGTGTTGATGGGGTTTCCAAAAGAAAACACATCTATGTCAGAGTCCTCGTACGTCTAGAAAACAGGCAGTCAGACTATGATGAACCTGACTACTCAGCAGTGAATTTTTCTGTTTTTTAAGGAGGATAGGAGAATGAGAATATTAATGACGCTGGTACTTACCAAATAGGGGACAAAGAAGCAAATGAGGCTCTGATAGAAGGCATCCAACATTGTAATAATAAAAGTTGACAGCTTGTATATCTGCAGGAGTTTATAGATAACAATCATTATGACGGGACACACATTTGATCTGCAGACATAATTGCTGTCAGTTTTTCTTCCATTCAGACTATTGATTATACTAACTGGTCTCTCTTCATGAGTAAATGCCTCCTGAGCGGCTCATTTAGACTAAAGGCTTCTCTCTGAACAGGCATTTTCTCTGTGTTAACTAAAGACGGACCTTAGGAAGACTAGGCAGTCAGCTAAGGGTCTTAAAAGCTGAATGTCANATGAGTAAATGCCTCCTGAGCGGCTCATTTAGACCAAAGGCTTCTCTCTGAACAGGCATTTTCTCTGTGCTAACTAAAGACGGACCTTAGGAAGACTAGGCAGTCAGCTAAGGGTCTTAAAAGCTGAATGTCATGAACGCCCCATCTCTCCCCCAAGGACCCCATTCCTTGAATTCTTTTTCAAACATAGCTCTTCCTAGAGCTATAGAATTGGTCAGAAATTGCCAAAGCAACAACGACCTCTTCAAAATGGTAAAGAACATATATTTCACATATGTGTAAGGTCCAACAGCTTCTAAGAAAAGGGATGGAAAGTCCTACAAAGAATCCCCAAATTCTGCACTCCCTTGCCTAGGTTTTTCAAAACATCATTAAACATGATGTGAACCACCAGTGTTCATCAGTGCTAAAACCAGCATAATGAAAGTAGGTATTAGGACAAAAAGAAGGAGAGAGAAGAATTCCTTAGTACCCTGCAATTTTGTGATTTAAAGCTAAAGCCACTTCAGTTTTTGCTCATTAACATTTTCATAATTTCCTATTAAAAATGTTAAGGCAATTTGGGAATAAGTGCTACTGTACTGCATACGCAAAACCAGTTATGTGTGTCTGTATATGTGTGCTCCTCACAAACATACAGAGATCAGACTGGTTCTCTAAACCTGACAGGCAAACTGAGGTGAAAACATAACGTATTTTGTGCATATTTTCTGAGGGTTATGAATACTGACTATTCAAAGTAAAAGAAGTAAACAAATGAAACAGTTCATGTCTGGAACAGCCCAGACACCATACTGTGACAAAATCCTCTATGTATTAATAGGTGTGTTTCTGAACTTGAGAGTAGAAAAAAAGAGTTGGGTTGTTTATTGGTTCAAGGGTTTGCATTTTCTTGTCACTTTTTTGCTGTAATCTTTTTAACAAGCTTTTCTTCTTCGGTAGGTTGAGACTGTTCAAAGCACCAAATCTGAGCAGAGTTTAATCAGGGACCAGCTAAACTATTTTACCCTCATTCGTTACATTTCTCATCCTGTTTTATTTATTTCTCCCTATGCCTTCACTGAGAAATTTTCTATATATATGGCGTGTACATATATACATACACACACACACACACACACATATTTTCTCCATCATCTCTTCTTCAGATCAGAAACACCAAACACAGGGCTGATTCACTGGCACATCACTTTACTTATTATAATGCAGCATGCTGGTTTGGACCATCTGGTTTGGACCAGATTGCTCGATATATTTAATGGCAGAATAAACCTTCCCATTCACATCTTCTAACTATGACCAAGCACCCACCTCACTTCCAGGAAGCAACTTCAATCATACGTTCCATACCAGTTCTTCTGTCAGCTACAATTATACCTTCTTTCAGTGGACATCAGTAAACTAGAAACCATAAATGGATCATTTGGTTCTAAGTAAGTCTAAACTCTTCTTTTCCCTCCCTCCTCAGAAAACCAAAAAGCCTGTGGTCCTTTGGCTTATCAAGCAGTTGTTTCAGCAATCAAGACATACCTCTGAATTTTGTCCATTCTTGTACAATTCGGGCAAACGTAGGAGTGTCTCTGCAGAAACATCTTTATCCAGGACTCCAAAGAGAAGAGGGGGCACCGAGGTGAAGAAGAGATTGAAAAAGATCATCTGCCAGTAATCTATCATTGTGCTTCCTGAGAACCCACAGAAGAACTGGTACCAGAAGAGCAGGTTGACGTAGTTCTGTGGAGAGGCAAATACAAACACAACATTCTGTTACAAGCTGAACTGTGGCTCCCCACATGTGCAGAAGCACATCCTTCATGCTGACGTGGTTTCATGTCTCTTTGGGTTGGGGGAGTCACGAAGCTGCACCTTTCCTGTTGCCTCTCCTTTATGTCCTCTGTTGCCTACTATTACAGCTGATCTGGACCCTTTAGTTTGCAATGCATAGATGGTCTATGTCTCTCTTAGTTCCTTCCACCTATGAGGTTTATGTAGTACATTGGTTACTAACAGAGTCTCCAAAGAATACATTATTTTGGTTAAAGGTACTGTCAGTAGACAGCTCTGAGCTTTATTCCATAAAGCAGTATATCTTAAGGGACTACCTCACACCGATCCACTGTGATACAGCTTTTTAAAAGCCATTAGATTTCTTTAAGAAAATATCAGAGAGTAATTAAGTAAACTGTTCACAGCTCTGACCACCAGATTTTAAAATCCTTTTACAAACTGGTTGTCCATGAGGAATCAAAGGCCTCCTGCTCCCTAATGGTACCGGGGAGATAATAAGACAGCAGCATCCCAGTCTGGAGAGCTATTTTGCATTGCAAATAAATATCCTTTGAACTCTAAAAGGATGCCCAATCAAGAAAAAAAAAAGTTTCCATTTCCACTACAAATTTTAACACTGATAAGAAGTAATCCTTATTCAAAATTATTCCCCCCGCCGATACTTTGAATTCTAAGTAAATAGTCTTTCATGCTCAGAGTGTATTTCATGTCAAATGGACTTGTTTGCACAGTCTTGTAGAAACTGTATTACTATCAGGTTTTTCCACTTTACATTATTCTTCAATGCACAGCTCATTTGCATATACATTAAATTTTTAATAAAAATGCCAGATATGACTGCATCATTATTTGCAAGCAGTTCCTATTGAATTAAATGCAAAAATTCAGAGGTTTCACAGGCAACCAGTTCTTAGTGTAGAGTCATCTTCTGTATTCTAGCAGTAATAATCTGCTCTTCCTTATGCAAATTTTATTTTGAGGCTCATGGGTATTATTAATAAAGTTTCTTGAACTACCATATAAAAGTTACTAAGCCTTGAGTCCTTTTTCCCTCTGGAATAATGCTCTTTCAAAATATATTTAGAACCCATATTTTCCTCAATGCTTTATGCAGCACATTACTAAGAAGGAGGTAGCATATGATAAACCTGCAAAGTGAAGAAACAGGAACTGTAGCTTCATAAAAAGTAAGAGTATAACCTGCAAAAAAGAAAAACAAAACAAAACCCCTCCCAGCCCTGGACTTAACCCTTGCTAGGATGAAAAAAATCCAGAATTTTAATAATCTTACCACATTTTTGTAGAAAAAGTAAATCACCATCTTTGCCAGGCGAGCATAACACCAATGTCCATGGACAAGAAGCAGTTTTTTGAGATGCTTAAATCGGGATATTGCAAAGTCACTAGCCATCACAGCCTTTGGTAAAAAGAATAGAAGTTAATTTACAGTATCTCTTTTCCCCACCCAATATGCTGAAATGTGAACACGGACATTGAAATGATTTCCTGCTATTGAATATTGTAGAAAAAAACCCACACCTTGAGAAAATAGTTGGAAATTTCTGTTTCTGCAGAACTCTCCATCTTAGGAGAATGAGGAAGGGGGATGTGTGGGAAAGAATTTGGGGCAGAAAACATGGAAATGCTATAGCTGACATGATTCAGAAACCAGATGCTAACCTAACACTGGACAGGCATCTGCTAATTTTCCAGGCTTATGAGCAAACACACGTTTGTTCATGCGTGCTAATTGTTGGCTCAAAACACTCTTTTTTGGCTGGACCCATAATTACGAACTGCATATTAATTTATGACAGTAATGATGCCAACTTGCATTTTTAAGATGACACTCAGAAGTATATGACTGTTTATGAAACTTGTTAAGCAGCAAGAAACCACGTAAAAAAAGAGGAAAGGAAATAAATTGAAGGGATACCTGCATGCCTTCTTGGCCAGATATTCCAATTCCAACATCAGCTGCTTGAATCATACTTACATCATTTGCACCATCACCTAGAAGAGGAAGACAGGAGGGAACAATAAAGGTGCAAGAAAGGGTACTTAATACAAAATGCCTCTGAAAAAAGAAAACAAACAGCTATGCTGATAAAGAAAGACTATTCTGTACTACAACACATGTTAATTAGGGTAACAGATAATCAGCACCAAGCAATCATAACCTCTAGGCTCTGGTCTTGGTCGGAACATCCTCCTTGCCAGGAGACCTGGATCTACCAGGGCTAAGCCCAACATTGGACCAGCTGGGTGGTGGCATGGACACCCCGACACCATCTACATCTGCATTGTTTTGTATGTTTCTGCTTGGGGAACTCCATATGCTCAGCAACATGCTTTGCAGCACCCTACTTCACTGAATTCTCCAAATTATATGATAAATTTGATTGCAGTTGACAATGTAACAAGCCAATTTCAGGAGTTATTCTGCTCATTTCAACTTGCAGCAATATGTTAATGCATAACCAAATTTCCATGGAAAGAACAGGCATGGTCGTTGCCTGCAATGTGGAGATTGTGAATAAGGTTAGCTGGTAAAGCAAAACAAATGAAGCGGAAGGCTGAAAGCTTGTATTTTGAACTCTAAGGCAAAGCAAGAGATTTTAAAATACATCAGACTCTTCCTTTTCTCTTTGGTCCACAGAGGTGTATTTTTTAGTTTTAAGTCATAAAAATCAATTCTGCAAGGATTTCAGTGGGATCACATACCAAAAGTGGAGCAGGAAACTCAAAGCATTTCACATTATTTGGAGGTAAAAAGCAAATGAGTCAGTGTTTAATACCACTCTGGGGATAACTCTGTTTTCACCAGTTGGGAAAACCTGACAGGAAACGGCTTTTATGAAAAGACAAAACAGTGACTGCTATTGACTGCTTTCCGCGCCCAAAGCGAGGACATTCTGGAGGAAATGCGTACATACGTTTGTACTGGCGTGCATGAAAGGGACTGCTGGGAGATTCGGAATTTGGAGTGCCTTCATCTTGTTTAAATGAGGGACAGATATGCTCAGTGAAAGCTGAAGACAGGCTTTCATATGGTTTTTGATCAGGAAAAGCTATTCAATGCTATTTTCCCACTATCTATCTGAGGCACAAGAAATAGCTTGTAAAATATATTCCATACATTTTCATAACTCAAA
Source organism: Himantopus leucocephalus (assembly GCA_003993805.1). Lineage (NCBI taxonomy): Eukaryota > Metazoa > Chordata > Aves > Charadriiformes > Recurvirostridae > Himantopus > Himantopus leucocephalus. Next base: position 8,003,429 of record RSEF01000013.1, on the reverse strand, counting down.
AAGAAAGAACCTGCTCCCCGTTTCTCCTGTGAGATTCAGAAGAGGTACCTATTGACAGGGTCATCACTTTAAGCTGCCTCCGGACGAGCTTGACCACCATGCTCTTCTGAAGAGGGGTGGAACGGCAGCACAGCACCGAGCGGCAGTGCTTCGTCAGCGCCAGGAACTTCTCCTCCAGGCCCCCCTGGAAGATGATGTTCAGTGTCCGTCCGTCGATCACCAGTCCGAACTCAGGACTGGGGGCCTCAGAGGCTGAGAAAGATGTTGGAATAATGCCAGAAAATCTCCTCCGTGGTTTTTCAACCTCATAATTCTTCCTCACCTCTTCCAAGGTTAAATTCAAGAGAGATTCACAAGTTTCCTGTGAGAAAACAGAAGTGGTTCTAGAAATAGTTATCTCCATCTCCCTTTAAAGCACAGCACCTTACAAAGCATATGTTTGTATAATCATGCCACTGCGTTTAAGCCTATCAGATAAACATTAGGGAAAACTGACTGAGAAACGCAATGATTCATCAGATTGGAGATTATTTCAATGACATCATCAAATGCTTCAGTGAAAATGCTGTGCATCTTATCAGCTAGTTAACTGTAGCAAGGAATTATTTTAAAAGAAAGGAAAATAATCGTCACATCAGGAGGACATATTTGTATTTGCAATGCTGAGAGTTCAGAAATTAAAAAAAAAATCCCTTTTTTCTAAAGGAGATTTGAAAAATCTAGTTCTGATATGAATGATGTGAGATATTGCAGCATTTGCTTCCCTCAGAAATAAACGGCAGTAAAGAAACAAGAGGTTCAGATTTTCAAAATTACCCAGTAACTTTGACAGTTTGGCCTTTTCTAGGTCACAAATCAGGTGTGTGTCACAGTTAGGGACAGAAATAAAGCTTCATATTGCCCAACACTGTGCCTCAAACACAAACTAAGCCTTTCCCTCTTAGCAAATCTGCCTCATTTTGGATCAAAGTCCCCTTTTAGAAGCAAACAACCAGAACTGACCTAGTATCAAATACAAACAGATTTAAGGGGAGCACTTTTACCTCTCCCATACAGATGTCATAAACTGTCACACCACTATTACAGAAAACCCAGAACAATCTAAAAGTTACTTTTCTGCCCGTTAGTCCTCCTTCTGTGGCATGGAACTGAATACCTGAGGAGCTAATCACTCTCTTTTCTACCTTTTCTGTCAGCTTTATTGAGTGATGATTCAGTTCTAAAATGTTATTTTCACTTTATGTTGCATAAGGTACATGTGTAGGATGTTTGCAAGATTTAAATTACACTTAAGTGGGAGGTTCTGGAATCAAATGTACCTCTGACATCTAATAAAAAGCTGCATCTAGCCTGCACGCTGAAAATCTCTAAAAAATATCGAAGCAACATCATCGTTCTGTGAACAAACCAAAAATCGTAGTGGAAATTCCTGGTTTGCCTTGGCTTGCCTTTTTAAATGAATCCCCCAAACTACCTACTTGTGCTGCTTCTTCCTGGAAGATATTTAATTTTCAGTGTTTGAATAAACTGCTGGGCTCAGGGGGGGAAGAGAATCCCTTCCCACTGAAGCCACTTCAAGGGTTAACTTTGGCAAAATTAATGGGTTAAATGCTTTGTATGTATTATTTGTTTTCCCCCCCTCTGCTTCTATTGGGAGACTCTTTCAGAACCACTGTCCTTGGCTTCATTTTGAAAGGGAGGGAACTAAATCGTATTGTGGAGCGACGCCAGTGCCCACTGAGCCACACGCAATCAAACAAGCACCCCCTGCGCACAGCTTGCATCCGAGCCTGGATGGAGGGCCGTACACGGTGCTATAGGTAAGTGCACGCGCATGTGTTTCCTGGAGCCAGGGTGGTCCCGCCTGCAGCATCACTTCTCTGACAGAAACCGTCGTCTAATTTCCATCCTAAATATATTCATTCTGCCTTCCGTTAAAGCAGATATGTGTATCAAATGAAATTACACATTGAAGCAAGGAATGTATTCCGTGCCAAATTCCATATCATCTTTGCATGTTTCCCTATTTCCGTGACATTAAAAGAGAGAGACATTTGCATAGGATCTTATTCTTGTTTGGAAAGCTACTAACTGCAGACAAAAGCAGTTAGAAAGTAGGCCATCTAACTGCTCTATACAATTGCCTATCACAAGAAAACCAGTCAGTATTTTAACAGTATTTAATTAATCTTCACAATGGCTTTATAGAGAAAGGCAAGCTTGTATCTGTAACCCCCCTTCTGTGAGGAGAAAAACTGAGGCAACCAAGACCAGCGACTTGCCTAGTCGCAGAGGGAAGCCCTGCCTTCCCTCCTCAACCTCCGGCCCACCCACAGAAAGGCTGGTCCTCACGGGAACTCCTGTTACTGCCGAGCAGGGGCCACAAGTGTACGCGGCATAAAAAGGACAGAGCAGGGCACCGGGAAAAGGGCAGCAGCTGCTGTCTGGGGCACCTCAGAGGCATCCAGGGCTATATGGGACGTAAGAGGTCACCAGCAAGAAAACAAAGAAGAGGGCAGCATTTTGGACCTGGTTTTGGGGCTTTAGAAATGGTCAGGGCTGAGCTCTCCTTAGTAAACAGATCTGGTTTAGCCATAATGCCTGAACTCACTCTCCCCTAAATGCATCTCACAAAGCCAGGATACCCGGAGAGATGGGACGCTGGGGTGTGCACAGCGGTGGCCGTTCTGCTTTCCAAAAGGAAGGCATGGTTTTCCTGGTACCCTACTTATGTTGCTTTACAACCTGCAAAAACCAACGTTGCTTTTCTAAAGCCTTTTACTTTCACCATCCTTAATGGCATTTACCCTCTTTGAAAGTTAGGGCTCTATTTTCTCTCTTCTGTTTGGAAGGTTTCAGGACTAGCCATAGATTGCACCACAGATTGTTCACTGTATTTTAGTGAGTCACAGCAGCTGACAGACAAGCCCTTGAAGCGGTTATCCTCATTTTGGAGTATGTTTACTTTGCCTACTGCCTGACCTTCTTATTGCCCATGGAAATTCAGGGAATATCTGTGCATATCAACAACTACGTGCGCCACCATGGAATGTCAAGAAAGTGACTGTGTTTTTAACCGACCCACAAGAACTATATTTAGGTTTCCAAGAAGGTGAAATGCTGCTCACACAAAAAGATACTGCATTAAACTGTTCACTAATAAATTTCTGATTAAGCCTAATCCTATTAGGGAACATGCAACTAGAAAGTTCTGAATTTAATTAAATCTACACCTGCATACTTTTTCCAGACTGACTCATACAGTACTTTCCAAATGTCTTCCTACAGATATCACCTAGGGTTAAAATACCATTGTAACTGAAATTTTCATTGCCAGATATCAATATTATTAAGGAATCAGGCACTTAAACTGCATATTACCTTCTTTCTAAAGCTTTCTAAAGCTCACTATTCAGGTAATTTTTTTAAAGAATATTTTCATTTGGAAAAAACATTGTATTTTAGTTGAATGAAACTCTACATAACTGTCCTGTGTTTCAATTCATCCCGTCATACGTGTTTCTGGCCTAATGCTGCTATGTGGGTTTTTGGTTAGCTGGTTTGTGTTGAATGCAGCCTAAAGCAAAACACTACCAAGCTGCAAGACACAAAGAAAGGGAAAGATAGCAAATTCTGCGTGTGTGTCTCTGTACTCACCTTATTATCAGTGTTAATGGTGAAGACGGTGTCTCTTTGGTTCAGGAGTTTACAGGAATATGCAATGTTAACTGCTGTTTCCTGTTTGTCTCCTGTCAAGACCCAGATTTGTATCCCAGCTTCTCGCAGAGCCGCGACAGTGTCAGGCACTCCATCTTGCAGCCGATCTTCAATCCCTGTGGCTCCTGGGCAAATACGAAGAGAAGTAGTGAACTAGTTTTCTTGCATTTGGAAATCATGCTGCTATTTTCTTTTTTAGAAAAAGGTCTTTGACTTCCAGTCGTGATCCTGAACTTATGAAGAGCTGAGCCAAGGTAGTGTCCAGCAAATAAACACACAGGCACAAGATCTGTGTTTGGATTAAGATCTGAATGGGTCAGCAATCAAGTTCTGGCTCTTCGTTTTACTTGCTACTAGAACAATGCATTTAATTTCTTCTTAATAATCCAAAATGGCAATGTACTGACAGAGGAACTACACCATATGCATTTTTGAAGTACTGTATTAAGACCCATCAAAGTAACCAGAGAAAAGATGAACTTTGACTATTTCAATTAACGCTATCCCTCTTGTCAAGTTAGATGCTTCACCCATCAAAGGGAGAAGAAATGGTACACTAAGTTTTCTTTTTTAAAATGCACAAACTTAGAAGCAGATGCCAACAGTCATCCTGATGGTAAATCACCATCTGAATGTTACAATACTCCACTTCTTATTTCTTCCACTAGAGGTCAGTTTGAAGATGCTGTAACTGTGATATATTATAGATAGATATTGATTTAAGCTAAAAGAACACTTTTTGTGTAATAAAGTATGAAAGCACACAGAGCCTTAAGAGTTGGCAAAGGTAACAGATTCTGACAAGATCTACAGTATCTCCTATGTGCTTCTGCTTATGGCATTTACTGTTATTAGTCTAATTTTTTAAATCACTGCAGAGATTATGAGAAGCCATAATGCTAATAGCTGGCAATCAGAGATATTCAGCATAACAAAGTATGTGCACAGACTGTATTCAGAGAAAGATGAGACTGAGATAACTCTGAAAATCAAAGTCTTAAAGAACAAAATGTTTGGAGACAAAATAGAAAGGAAAGCATTGAAGCGCTCTGTAATTTAACAGAATAGTGTTGTTAGATACGACGGTGATGGATGATGCACAAGTTCCAATGAATGTAAGTTTTAACATGAAATACCCTTTTATAAAGTGCAGAAAGCAAACATGACGATGCAACAGCAGCATGAATTCACTAACAAAAATGCTTATGTGTGAAGAGCATTTTAAGTTACCATTTTTTATAATACAGTTTAATTACCAAAATTCCCTTGGAATTTGTGCTTAAAATTGAAGTTAATTCATAGTATTTTATAGGTTTATCTAAGGACACACACATGATTGAATTATGGAAACTTATCTACTGTGCCAGCAGAGCCACAGTAACAGCTGATGCACACGTTCTTTGCTCCTGGCACGTGATAGTTTCAGTACACTTTTTCAAAGTTACTGCTGCTCAAAATGCACGAGAACTTGTTTAGACACTGTCATTGGACTGTATATCCTAGCCCTGAGATTTCCAAACCTCAGAGGAAGACTTTTTGATATAAATTAGTATAAGCTGTTGTCTGTCTGATTGCCAAGAATATCACAGGAGAGCAAGTGATACTTCACGCAATGACAATTCTTATTTTTAGCTACCCAGCAAGGTGAGTTTGGTCTCCAGATGCTGTGCTGTCTCCATTAACAGCTCATCTCTGTTGTCAATTGCAGCTTCTGCCTCCCGACGAAAATTGGCCCATTTTTGAAAGTCATCTTCATTCAAGACCTGCATAACACAATTTAAACAGGGCTCATTTTAAATTTAAATAAGAGAAGAATGCCAACATTCTGGATCACAGAGGCTTAACTCCCAGCCAGGCTGGTAAAGTACTCTGTTGTCTTTAAAATAACACAAACTTTTCCAAAAGAAGATTACAAGAACTAGTAGTAATGAGAAAAATAGACCTGCCTTCCTGTTTGTAGAAATGGCCTACAACTGAGACTAAAAAACATGACCTAGAGAAACTCTTGATCACACAGCCCTTAGCTGGGAGCCTGAACAGGAACACACAGTTTCTGAAGGTTGCTCTACATTTCTCCATAGCTTGAATATGACCTATTTGTTGCACATAGACAACTTCTGTATTAAAGTATCAGACTAAGATGTACTAACCCAGGCTGAGGGCAAGATTTTTGAAAGCTGAATGCCAAGCAAAACAGAAAAAGGTTGGCTCCCCTGTGGACTTTTTATTTCTTGCTTGGAATCACTGTAGAGAAGGTCAGCTAGAGTTACCGTAAGAGAAACAGAAATGAATGTTTTGAGGCTGACCAAAAATCCATCATTTGTTCACACTGAGGAAAAAGAGGAAAAAAAGACTGCAGAGCAATCAAATAGAGAGACAAAAAAATGGGTTGTATCTGGCTTGTTCTCTGAAGCAGAAAGAATTATAACCATTACATTTTTCTAATAGATCTACTGACATGTACAGAGCAAAGCTGTAAACAGTATTAGGCTAATGCCCTCCTACCTTCTTAGCTATACACAGAGTTCGTAGGCCATCACGGGCATAGTAGTCCAGATGCTTCTGTGTTTTTTCTTTTATTCTTTTGATTCTCTTCTCTGCACTAGTGTCAGCTGTGAAATACAAGGAAAAGATTCTGTATTTTAAGCACAGATCATTTCAGACCTAATGGCCTAAGATTAAAAAAGAGCAGGCATTAGAGAAAACTGGATTCCAGTATGATAGCAATGCCTTTAAAACCTCAAAAGTGTTGGCGGTGCAGAAGCTGAAAGCTTGCTAAAGATCCTTGTTTCCTTTAAGATAACATTAGTTGGGTTTTCTTGTTTGCTTGTTTGTTTGTTAATGTTATAGCACACTTGCTGACAAGCTGAAATACAATGGTCAGGCCCTTATGACAGTATTATTGCAGAGTACACAATCCACATGGGTTAGCGCCATCAGTGAATTTTAATTAGCCCATTCCATATTCTAAGCACTACTCAGGTTAAATAAATACCTCAGTTCTGATCTGCAAGGATAGCACTAGAGAAAGCTTATTCTTTTTTTATGCTTCTAATGCCTAGATGTAATATGTCATGCAGAAAAGAGTACTGCAAACTTCTTGCGCTTCTTTATAGGAGACACAACAGAAATAGCTCATTGGCTAATTACCTTTGGCAGATTCTTCCAGCAAGTCCATTATAACAGAGTCAGCTCCTTTTGTGTAGACAACAATCTCCTTGGTTAGAGGGTGTCTCACCACTACAGACATCCTTTTCCTTACTGAGTCAAATCCCAAAGTGTAGAGAATATCGAAAGTCAGGAGTGTGCCTTGTGGCAACCGTACCGTCACCTGTTCAGGAGTTCGGGACACTAAAGTAAAACTATATGCCTGGGCAGCATAGACAAGCGCTGCCTCATCTGGGCTCTCAGCCTCATAACAGAAGTCTGTTGGCAAAGGACTGTTAGTCACGGATTTAAAAACCTCATCCAAGGAAGCACTACCCATATCTGTGCTGCCCTCGCCCTGGAGTTCATTGCTTCTACCGCTGGCACAGCAGTTGTCGTCATTGTCACAGCAACCCAACGCAGCAAGATGTTCCTCAGTGTTCTTTGCACTGAAGCTAGCGCCTAAGTCTGAACTAGACTGAGATGATGAAAATGACTGACTAAGGCTTGCTAATTTTAGCCGTTGAAATATCTGATGAATCTTCTCCAGGGTGATTCCTGAAGGTTTTATTGGTGGTGGGACTGTGACCTAGAAATATGAGAAAACGTGTGGTTAAAAATAAGTAAATGTGCACTACAAGATATATTTCAAAGCCTCGATATGCTTTTCTGGATCTAAATGATGATAATTAGAAAAGCAACTCTTTTTTTTTTTTTCCCCTATTTAACNAGGAGTCATAGATGAGTTGGCATCCAAATTTGATGGTGATTTGTATCTCTACCTCTAAAGCACAGATGGAATCAAGCCCCTTGTAGTTCTGCAAATGGCCTGGGAGATCAGAGAAAACCCAGTATGTTCAACATACTTCTTACAGTATATCTAACACAAAATCTAAAAGAAAAAGTGCAGATGCTGCGGTAGCCATAGCTATTCATCTACATAAAAAGCCATGTTAGGAAGGGATATACACAGGCAGGAAAATTAGATATTACACAAAAGGTAACAGAACGAGAGGAGAATTTTCAAACAAACTATTTTTTACCATTTTGGGTTTCACTGAATGCTGCACTATGTTGTGAAATAGAAGCATAATCAATTTTGCTCATATACTTAAAGTTAGATTACCCTTTGTCTTGGCTCAGTAACTGTGGAGACCAGGACTGTATTGCAGATGGCAAGGGCAAGAAAAAAGTCAGTAAGGGATGTGAAAGTCTTCGTATGTATAAAAGGAGAAAGATTTTCAGTCTGGAGTGCAGCTTCTCTCACTCGCCTCAGCAGCCGGCTATCGGGAGTCACATCCTTTTCCTGGAAGAGAAATTACTTAATGAGGGTTATTCCCATTTACCCTTGTCCTCAAGGAAGAACTATCAGCTTGATATCTTCTTCTTGCCTCTTACTGAATTTACACCTAGAATTATGTAAGGTAAATGCCTTTTGTACTTAACATCTAGGGAAAAAAGTTACATTTCTAAAAGCTGCATAACTAGATAATTAGAAGGAAATGCATCTTGAAATAGAAGATGATTTCAAAATTTTATTTCTTCTGAGATCTACTAGAAATCAAGAATAGTCTATACTGTATCCTCCAACTTTGAAACTGCTGACTACTGGATTAAAGGACATTCCAGACGGAAGTGGACTTGGGATGTCCCATTTCAGTGTGGGAGCTGACTGTTATTTCAACAGAGAATATGTTGTGCTTATGGCTTGGTTACAGCAATATCACCCTTTATTTCCAGAGTCATTTTGCTTTGCACCCAGAAAGAGCAGCTGTCTCAAACTGTTCTTCCTCAGTTTTTACAATAAATAAATAACTACATACATACTTCATTTGTTCCTGAAATGTTACTGTAATTTTACTACCATGGTTTTTCTAATCAAACCTAAATTTGCAAGTCAAACTACTTAACAATGTCACCTACCTACAATTTAATTTGATGTAGGGCTAAGGGAGTATTACTTTTAATGGAAATTTCATGTTAGCAGACTCTGGTTTGGATTTAATTCAGGGCCATATTTAACAACAGCTTCCAAGTTTAAAAGACACCTTCCTGTGAGCCAACACTTTTGGATGCCTTCTTTAAGGAACTGCCAAAGTGATTTAGCTGCTTTCTAGTTCATCTCAGCTATTACCCTCTCCTCCTTCAACCTGGCACAGTTTTCCTAAGTTCCCTAAAAATGTAACAGAAGTCAACCAGCCACCTTCACGGCTGTGTTGCGCGGAGCTGAATATGTTGCATTGTAATTCCTGCTTGCTAAAGTGAATAGCGGTTCTTAAATCATCCTAGTAATTGCAAATAAATCTACTGCTCATTTTGCAGCACAGAGCCCAAGCGAAATCCTAAAATGGAACAAAGTTTTGCCCTTTCTCTGCTGCAGGAGGCTCTGGTTCGTCTGGCTTGGTGTTTTCATGCTTTTTCATTTCACATATGGGGAAATGTTTTAAGTACAGATGCAGTCCTTTCTCCAGGAAGCTGGTACGTACTGAGGATAAGTCTGATTGTTCAGTTATCATCTCAGGTCTCTTAAAAGGAATCAGAGGCTGATAAGTTAAAGCTGTCATTCTTTAGAATCATAAAATCATAGACTCACAGAATGGTTTGGGTTGGAAGGGACCGTAAAGATCATCCAGTTCCAACCCCCCTGCCATGGGCAGGGACA
>RSEF01000013.1:7930257-7993803 GCA_003993805.1 Himantopus leucocephalus | reverse complement strand
CTCAGTGTTTTTGAGCTTGCCAGGTGCGGGGATGAGGAGGAGCAAGATCTGAGCACTTGACCCGAGCTGGCCAACAGGATTATTTCGTATCATCAGCACCACATTCAATATAGATTAGAAAGTTTGCTGTGAAGTTCTCTCTCTCCCTTGATGGCTGCCATCCTGAGAACTTTGTGCCCCAGTGCCAGACCCCTGAGGCCTTCCCTTCCCCCTGATGCCATAGCGCTCGCAGTGCCCGACATTTGCTGTCCACTGCTGGGAGTGCACAGCTTCCTACTGATAGAATTGGCTGAGTATAATCTTTGCATATTCTGTATTGGTATTGGGATCAATATTGGTTCTTTAGTGCTATTAATGTTAATTATCTAATCTTACTCTATTAAATCTGTTTATACTTCAACTCCTGGGTTTCCTTGTTTTTTCCCGATTCCCTTTCCCAAGTGGGGAGGGGTCATCAGGTGATGGAATGATTGTCTGAACAACAATAAATGGTCATGGTTTCTCAAACCATAACAAAGCCTTTTCTGAGACATCTTTTAAAAAACTTTCAAGGAGAAAAGAATAGTCAGACTTTAATTAGGTTGTGGTAGATTTTGGGAAGTTACAGATGTAAAATTCAGCTGAGTCTAAGATTTTCCTAGAATTGCAATGAAAACATGTACTTCCAAGACAGTACTTGAGGTGAGGCAGAGGCCACCTAACTACTGAAGGGGGACAAGGCTCTTCAGCATCTTGCAGAATTCAACATCTTGCAGGGTTTAAGACCTTACTCTGATAAGCCCTTTTGGCTTAATTTATATTACCTTTGTGAGATGTCCTGCTTTTTTTTGCCTTGAAAAATGCAACATTTACCTTTTGACACACTAACAAACTCCCAGAACTGCCCTGGAGAGTGCCGCTTGGCCATTTTGCACACACAGTGCAGGGGTGGCTGAACTGTGTTTAACAGAGATGATATGTTGCAGTGCTAGTAGCAGAAGTAGTTGGTGGCTTTATGAGCTATGTTCAAACTCAGACTTCAAACCCATACCCTCTTCCCAACCACCATCACCCAGGAGGACCTGTACCTCCTGTTTCTGCAAGGCCAGGCCCCAGACTCACACCCTTAGCTCCTCTTGCACTATATCCCAGCCCAGAATCCCCACCTCACTTCCCCTGGCATTTTAGTGTACCAGAACAGTACAAAAAGCTCATTCCCTTTGTGTAAAGTACCTCTTGCTGTTATGAAACACAGCCTCAGTCCTTGGACTGCAAATTCACATCTCCTCCTCCTATTAAGCAATCATCACAAAAACTCACCATGTGCCCCTACTGTTCTGAGGCAGTCTTTGCTAAAAGGACCCAGATTCCCAAACCCTCACCTCACTCTCCCCTGACGGCAGCCTGCACACTCTAAGAATGGACCCCAGTGCTTTGTCTCCCCCTTCCCTCTTTTAGCTCCACCAGGGCTTGGATTTCCCCTGTCCACCTGTTGGCTCCCCATTACCAAATGCAACAGAAAGGAGAACTCCTTAAAATGTGTGAGCTCAGTCTGCTCATACTCACAATGGTACTGCTGAATGCCACTTGAGACTGGTTGCTGTCGCGACGACCGAGTGACCTGTTCCTTGTATGCCCCTGAAAATGAGCTCTAGCACTCTGGCACCTCCTTAAAGGTCTCATGGTGCTCTGCTTGTAAGTGGCTGGTCTCTCAATATTCATGGGAGGAAGAGTGAAGTGTTGAAGTTTTGCAAAGTCCTCATCATCTAAATCCAGCTCTTTGTGGGTTTCCAGGCGCCTGGCTGTAAAAAGGGAAAAGGAAACCTCACCTCTTACTCTGTTCTTTACATTGTTCAGGAGGAATTCCTTGGTTAGTTAAAAAAACCAAAACAAACTAACCCAAAGCCAAAACATCTCAAAAGCCAGCACCAGAAAAACTTCACTATCAACTTCAGTTTCTGGCAACTCCCACTCTCCAATGTTTATTATTGCAAGAAAACAAAAATGTGTTTTCAAAGCAATCAGTCACTTTTATGGACTTCTGCTGATGCTTGGTCTCTTTAGCTGCATTTTGCAGTTGACTGGAACAGGAGAGTGAAATATAGCAATTCACAAATTTGCTAATGTTTTCAGTCACAGAGCACAAACTTCTTTTTGGCAGCTGCTTGCCAGCTTCATAAAATCCTTCTCACTCTGTAGAGAGAGAAAGTAGTGACCAAGAATGGGCCTGAGTCAAAACCCCAGATTCAGAGCACCGAATGCCAAGAGAGTTCAGATACGGACTGCAGAGAGGGTTGACTGAAGAAAATGTGTCGCTGTACCTTTCATATTACACAGAAGACTATGTTAATTACTTTTGGACCCACTGAGTTTAATTACTAACTAATCTCAGTTTGTGAGCTTATAAAAGGTTGGCTAGCATTCGTGTAGAAATGAAAGAGAAAATGTTCTCTTTGCACTCTCGAGTGGGTACTGAATGCAGGGCAAAGCCTGAGATGCCTGCAGCGGGAACTGGAAAACCTTTCCCATCTGACTTCTGAATCGTTTAAAACACCTTCACTTTCATGACTCTTCATAACAGGGGTCCCTCATAAAACGGAGACAAATCCACAAAGCTCTATGTGCAGTCAGAGAGCTCAGTAGGCTTACAAATTAGTATTTAAATTAATAACATTGAGTTGCTCAGAGAGAAAAGCAAGTATAAAAAAAGTGCGTCTCACCATTTTCCTGATGTGAAAACTCAATTCCATCGACAGTACAGCGTCGGAATACCATTTTGTTTTCTGTTAGTGTCCCAGTTTTGTCTGAGAAGATATACTGGATTTGTCCAAGATCTTCAGTAATGTTTAGGGCACGGCACTGTATGGGCAAATCTGTTTCTTCATCATACAGGTCAATGTCGTTGTGAATTAAGAAGACTTGGCCCAACTTGACTAACTCAATGGACACATAAAGAGAAATGGGGATTAAAACCTGAAAGAGAGTTTAAATTCTCGGTGAGGGGTGAGACAAGTCTTATTGCTTTCTGTCAACCCTCATGGGTTGAGATATAGACAGTTTAATAGATCAATAATGAAAGAGAAAAAAAATAATAATGGTAAAAGTATATACAAAATAAAGTGATGCAACACAAGTCGCTCTCACCACCTGATGATGGGTTGCCCAGCCCATCCTGAGCAGTGATCACAGATTCCTGCCCCCGGCCAACCCCCATTTATATAGTGAGCATGGCATCTATGGTACGGAGTATTCCTTTGGCCAGCTTGTCCTGTCTATGCTCCCTCTCAGCTTTTATGGGAAGCTGAAAAAGTCCTTGACCTACTGTAAAGGTTACTTAGCAACAACTAAAACAATATGTGTTATCAACATTATTCTCCTACTAAATCCAAAACACAGCAGCTGCTAGGAAGAAAATTAACTCTATCCCAACTGAAACCAGGACAACAAACAATTACTTTTCCTGCAACAATTCCAAGCCACTAGCTTCCCTGCCCTGAAATAATAATGAATCCTTAAGATGCACAAATATTCTGTTTCAGTAATGAAGAATAATCCCCCAAGGAATCTCTGAGCAGCTCTGAAAGTTATCTTCACATTTCATTCATATTAAAGAAATTCTGTCCACTTAAACCTCAGCTGTTACATCAAGAAATCTGAAAAGTAAACGTGATTTTTTTCCCCCATCCCATAAAATGTTCTCTCCCAATTAGGCTTAATCAGACTCAGATATAAAAGCATCCTACTTCTCATTTAGCTTCTTTCCTAAACCAGCTGAACCATACCTAGTTATTATTCCCCATTGGCAAAACTGACAATTTTTGTTTCACTGTTTTCCTGAGATATTAAGTGGCATTCTTATTTTGGAATTCTGGCCACGGGCAGGAAAAAAAAAAAGCTGACATTTGGATGTAAACATCCTCTTTATTGCATATGCTAGAGATTCTGGAGTTATTTAAAGATATAATACATGTCCTTCCCTTGTGTCCTACCCTTGTGGGGTTTCAACAGCAAAAAAGAAAAATCTGCAGTTAGAAAGAAAAAAAAAAAAAGATGACACATTATTCATTATTTCACACTTGGATGATTTGAAACACTCCTAGCCATATTTTCAAATAGGATTAAGAAGGTACTGCACAACTATTAGTTGATATTAATTGTTCATTAGTGATTATACTCAGTTTTGAATAGCTTCTTCCTTGGAGGTAACAGAGAGGTTTTTGTCTTTTACCTGCAATAGGATTATCATTGTCAAAAACATGTAGAAACCGGCAAGAACTGGAGACAGAAAATTGCCATTCTCATTTGGGACATCATAAGGCGGATGCTCTGAGAAGTTTCCAGTCCAAATGCCATGCCCTGTAGGAATGACATACAATATTGAAATACACCGAGCAGTAAGGTGATTGACAAAGCTTCTGAAATGTATAGATATGGACTGCTATGATAATTAAAAAGAAAGAACATTTCCAAAGCAACAGTCCCTGAGCAATGCTGTAAATCTGTTGGAGAATGCAAAGTATATGCAGAGCTCTGTAACACATGCATATAATTGATATGCTAGTAAGAAATGAGCAGTCACGGGTATTTTCATTCACCTCTCCTTCAGCAGGTGTCCCCCAGGGCTTTTAGCTCTGCACAGACCTTTCCTCATTCTACATCTTTCTTTTGGAGGACTCCATCTCTACTGCCTACCTTTAAAAATCCTCAGTGTTGAAGACTCCCATTCCTTTTCCTAACAGAAAGAAACATTATAACCTTTATATAGACAAACTGAAATCTTTCCTATCCTTCCTGACCATTCCTGATTTCAACCTGTCTTTGTTAGAGTTGACAAACCCCCTGTAATTCAGTCTGGGCAGCTCATTTTTACATTCCCTTCAATTAAGTCATGCCCCAAAACTGCTTCTTCCCCTGTGTCTTAAATATCAGTAGATGTCATTGCACTCCTACAACAAAGCCTCAGTTTCAGGACTTACCAACATCCCATCACAACGACTTTACCACCTTTCGTACTGCTCTTACTGAAATAAATTTTGCTCAAGGATGTTACTAAAATTTACAGCACCAGAAACTTCGCACAGAGCTAGGACAAACAACTTGGTTTCCCTCATTGTGTCATTGTTCCAGATGCCAAAAAACCTCCATTAGTCCACTTTGCATATCCAGCTCTGATAACACTTCTACTAGCACCAGTTAAGCAAGCAGTTGCTTTGCAGCGCCTGCCTACTAAAATGCTGCCAAAGGAATTCAAATTATTTCAGCAATACTTTCCAGCTGCTAGAGACCACAATCACATCTGAGCAAGGACAACTCTGCTCTACAAGCCACTTCTTAGCCCAATTTTTCACTGTGTGCAAGAAAAATCCTGATAACCGATCCACCAGTGGTATTTCTTCCTAGAACTCTACATTCAGACAAGATTGCAAAGCAAGAACTCATGGTAGAGCTATGGGACATTTTGAGCGGATGAAAGATAATGGACTTGTTACTGTTTTACGTGTTTCACTTAGACTATGAACATTTTATTTTTATTTTTTTTAAAACCTGAGCACATAAATTGTTTTTTTAAATGCTTATTTTTTCATCTGAGACCACTTCAAACCTTAAATTAAAGGACTTTATTACTCAAAGGCCCCTACACACCAGACAAAGACAAGTCTCTAAATCTACGTGACAGCAGCCAGGGAACAATGAAAATAAAGTCTCTCTCTCCCCTCACACAGAGCTCAGTTGTCAAAGTGAAATCCCATTTCTGTGCCAAAAAAGCCCACTGCAACACGAAGCAGTAAAATTTAAAAAGCGATTAAGGCAGTTCAATTGTGCGTCTTTTTCGGATGGCCCTTACTTCTAATGGTATTACGCTGATGACTGGCTGGTGCGTCACATCACATGCCTCCAGGGCAGGTTTGGGAAAACTTGACAGGGCCACATGATTTGACTTTGTCGCTACAAAACTAATCCAGAGCAGTAGCACTAAGCAAGTTATCACCAAAATGGAATCGAGTAAAAAGAAAAGGGGCTTTGAACACAAAGCGCTCACAGGAGCCTCTGTTATCTCTTTAAAGCAGTGACCCATTCAAAAGTCAGTGGGCTTAAAATTTGGCCCTTTCCTCAGGATTATGAGATCCTGTTAATCCTGACCTGCCTGGGACAGATTGCAATCAGAGCTGGAGGGCAAGCAGGTGCTTACATGCAGTGAAGATGACGTGGTTGAGATTAGCGATCTAGCAAACTCCAGCCAGCTAACCCCAGTTCCTGTATCCCGGTGTGCTCGCTTGCAAGGACCCCAGAAAAATGCAGCCTCTTCCTACCTAAACAATTATTCCATCTCACTGCGTTTGAGAAGGAAGGTAGCTGTGGAGACTAAACTGGATGAATTTGTCACGTGCAGGGTTGTAAATTGGGTAGCTCTGGCTAACATCACTCCTGAACATATTAGAGGAAGGTGTTACTGAAATGAAGGTAAAGCTACATCATTTTACTTTCGTTGTTATACACAAGGAACAAACATCCGCTCAGGAAGCAGATCTCCACTGGCAAGTACCAATTCCTATAATACATTAACCCAATGGCTTTCACTTGCTTGCTTTACACATATTTTACGATGGTGGAGATGAGTCTTATCTGAAATGTTTATAGCCATGGCTGAATTTTGTTCCATCTGAATCGCTTAGATTTGCCATTTTAACTTGTCTATTGGAAAGACCAAGGAGTATAAAGACCCCAAGAGCATTCAGCTCTAGATCTCATCTCACTCGTGTCTACAAGATCAATTTTAACTACCATTTAGAAAAAAGCAATGAAACAGAAGATTTTTGTCAGTGCTTCATACCTACAGCTCCAACAAGACACATCACAAACAGGAGTCCCACACATAAGAAAATATCCATATTCATCCGTCGCTCTATCTTGCTGCGCTTGTAACGAGGACCACTGTTATTTAGCATGGCCTTAGTTTCATGACCTTCAAAACAGAAATGAATATAATAAATTTTATGTAACATTTTGTAGTTTGGTTCACTTTTTAAAGTATTTCTCTAACAAAATGAGAGCAGGATGCTCATGACATGTTAATTTGACTCTAGTTTGATTCAGTAATTTTATTGCCCATCTTCTCATTTGACCGAATAGCATAATATATCTGAGACTAAATCTAGAGCTTCACAAAAGATCTCCATTACATTACAGATTTCAGCTGTGATATACATTTTACTTTCCCAAAGACAGCAGATTCAGTAGGATAACAAGGTTTATATAAATATTTCAATGCCAACTCTCCTTGAGAATAAAAGGAAAAAGAACAATAATATTACATTTTTGTATTTTACAAACAACTTGATTAGGTGCTATACAGATTCCTGAAACCTACATATGAATATTTTTCAGCAGCTATTTAAAAGCCGCTAGACACATTTCATGTATTAACTTAAATAAAATCCAACATGTCAGACCCAGCAGTGAAAGACACTAATGTTGTTTAGTTTTTTGCTATGTGGTTGTAAAGTGCTAACAAAACAGTAGGATAAGAAATTAAAAAAAAAACCCAATCCCTAAAACTTGCTGAATTAGTATTGAGCTGCTATATTTGCAATGGGAAAAGAGAAGTGCTGCAAGAAGCCAAGAGGCAGAAATTGCTTTTTCTATTCTATTAATATTATCTAAACGGTGGCTCTACAATTGGGATACCTGGATACCATCTGTTGCTATATTAAATGGTATCTTTTATGTATATTTCTACAGTCCTTTACCCTGAAAATACAGACCCTGCAGACCGGTATTTAGTTTTCATTTGTATGTGCATGATGTGTGTGAGAGGGACTGTTTCCCAAGCTACCTTTTGGCTTTCTCTAGGGAAGGGATTTGAACCAAAACCTGCAAGTTAGGTGTGATTCAACCATGCCTGCTGGATTCTTTCCAGGTTTACATCAAAGATTATTAATTGAGGCAGAGAGCAAGAGAGAAAATTACTCTCCAGCCTTATGTTCAGGACATTCACTCAAGAACTGGGACTCTTGTCTTCCTGCTCCAATGAATATGTAATTATTTACACAACCTGGAGCTATGTCAGTGGGACCAGCTTATACCACCAATGCTCCTTCCTTTCCAACTCATGTCTCTGTACGTACCCACTCATTCCATGCAGTCAGGGTACGACTTGTGAAGCAGGAGACGTATGTTCACTCCCATACAGGCAGAACTGAGAACAAAACCCCAAGTCTTCCCTTCGGTGAACAAATGCTCTAACCACTGAGCTCCACAGAAAAGGAGGGTACTGCTGCCTGCACTTCTGTTCCTCCAGCAGCTGTGTGAATCTTGTTCCTCACTTTTCTTTTATGTCAGGCTTAATGGAATGTTTTGTGTTGAAAACAAAACAAGACAAAAACCTCTAATCCCTCCCAGAAAACCCTCAAGGAAATGTTGATGGATTTATTTCAGGAAGAAAATGGGAAGATATTTCTTTCTAAATATCAGCTCTATCATTCCCTTCCACTTCAGCGGACCAACAGGAAAAGGACACATCTGTAATACAGACATCACATTGCAAGAAACAGAATATCAGAAATAAGAGGAATGAACTACTTTGTTCTCCTCCAATCGTTACAGTTTCATATGCTGTGCAACACAGCACCTCACCTACCACCCCACTAGTACCTCGTCTCTCTATTTGTGGAGGCTGATGGGCTTATCTAAAACTGCTTTCTGGTACTTTATTATTTGAAAAGCACATAATTCTTGCTGCTGTCCCTAACACAATGAGAAAACTATGCTGGCTGTTGCCCTGTAATGAGGTTTTTGTGCATTAGCACTATTGCTTTGTGTAGAACCATTTGGGTAGCCATAAAAAGTATAACCTTATTAGTGTCAGATGAGAACTGCACAGGCTAAACAATCACATTAAGTGATGTCTCTACTCTTCACAAAGACTTCCATTACAAAGTAGGTTTGAGGAGTAATAGAGTTATAAAAATGGAGAATTTGCCATCTTATAATGGGACTGATCTTGATTGTTCAGAAAAGGTCACAGACCATGATTAAAAGCCAAAGTATAATCAATGTCAAAGAACTCTAGAAATGAAGTTGGTACTGGCTCAAGTGAGTCTAGTTTTAGAAGAAAAAGAATAAACTTTTATACTGACATTAACAATAAGATGTCAGTTGGAAATTGAGTTGAAGACTTACTCAGATCAAAGACACCATATCTTGAAATTAGTTTAAAACTCCAACCTTTGCTACTAGCAGCTTAAGCAACATTAACAGACATCCACATTAGGATTTGTACTGGTGGTCAAAGAACATACTGGGAAACAACTAAGGAGAAGAAAAACAGGCATCCTAGCAGCAGAAGTGAAGACAAGTTTTTCCAATTCTATAGGGAATGATTCCTACAGAGATTTTTGTATAGTAGTTACTTCCACAAAAATGGGTGATGGGTTTGGCTCTGGCTATCCTCCTCTGTATGGTAGGCACCATCCTTACATGTGGTGTTCAGAGAGACAGGCAATGAAAGACCCACAAAGTGAAGGCTACTTTGGAAACATATGGGAGCTATAGTCATTTAAAGACCACTTCTGCAGTAGTGAAATAAAACTTCCAGTCATCAGGTAAAATAATCTGGATGGTGGAGATTAATCTGAACTAAATGATGCTTCGAAGTTGGTGAATTCTGTTTTCTCTTAGGTGGCTCTGCCTTGAATCCCCCGCTCCTGATTAGACATAAAACAGGTGACATAACTCTACTGGAAAGATAAAAATAACCAATAATGGCATTAATTGTTGTATTTAAATTGACTTATTTAATCTACAAATAAAAAGGGTAGCTCATACTCTGTTTCTGGAGCAGAAGAGGGCACAGCTGGCAAAGCCAATGATAAATCACGCTCACAGAGTAAAAGCAGTGGCAACACTCCAAAGGTAAAAGATGCTGAGAAAAAGATGAGCTGACCCACCACTGAACCTTGCGCCGCTGCATTTGATCTGGGCGCTGACACTGTCTTGCTTGGTTCATGTCTCTACTGCATGAAATTCATGGTTGCATGGATACACTATGTCTATGTCAGCACAAACCTGTGCTGCTGCCGCCTCTTCTGTCACCTCCAGCTGCTGTTCTCACTGCCTCCTGTGTGCTGGCACTGGCACAGCTCAGCTTTGTGATGATTTTTTTTTTTTTCTGGGTAGATCTTCAGCTCCGTCAGTTTCTGCCCTGAGAAGCCAGTGAGACCTCCCTTAGGGCAGCTGTGTAGATTTTATGCCAGATGGAATTAGTATTATAAACAGAGCTGCAGAGCTGAGACTTAAACTCACCTTAGAAATTTTTTACTTGCCTGGATATTTTTGCAAGATATTACAAAGACAGCAAGATATTTGACATACACAAGGATACTGTCACTTGCCAGAGACCCAGTGCAGGCCTCTGGGCTTTGGAGATGGATGAGTAATACCTTTATTTCAAAAACTTATGTAATTTTCCTATGCATTACCAGTTCTTAAAACGAAATGTCAAATTGTGGTGCAATATTAGACTATACATATTTACTTACGGATATTTACAGGGAAATTCTATGTTTAGCTAGACAGAAAGTACATCTTACCTGCATATATAACAATTCCTATTGCAGCCTCAGTATTTCTGATTGTACATCCACGAAGCAAGAGGCTTTCAATGTTAAAACCAATCCGTTCATGATTTGGCTGCTCCCTAGAAGAAATAAAATCAAACAAAGTAATCCCTTTTTCTGTTCTATTACAGAAATTTTTGTGCGCATGTCTGTTTCAAGTTGAAATCAAGGAACTGTGAAGGCCCTATTTTGCTTGTATTTCACTCAGCTTCAATAAAGAGTCCAGTAAGAAGTTATAGAGAAGTCCAAGCATCTCTTTTAAAGACGACTTGCATGGTGTGTGTATCGTGATGTCAATATGAAGCAAGTTTGGCTTTCACTTGGTATCTTACCTGGCAGATTCGGTATCTCATAAATGAAGCCAAGATACATTATGTGTCTTGATTCAGATGAAATTGTTTTAGAAAGATGAGGAGGGTTTGCCTGCTGGTAGAGGTTCAGATGAATACATCTGCACCCTGCAAGAGCCTCTGTCTCTCTGTCAGCCACCAAAGGGCTTCTCATCTTTGTGAATCTCAGTTCACTTGGACAGTCTCTAGGGCTGAGGCTCTCTTCTTTACTCTCACACTGGATGGAAAACTTTTCATGCTGGCTGAAGATGTCCTGTCACACACCAGATTCTTCTGCTAGCAGAACAGGCCAATGAAAACTTAATGGAAATTATAAGGTCAGTGCTCCATCAGGCAGGCAATTTGTTACTTGCCTCTGAAAATGAAAGCATAAAACTACTTTGCTCACAATTTTTATTGTATACTCTGGTAGGCTCCTTCTGAGATCTTTACCAAAGCTGAGATTTTTGACTTCAGTCACTCCATCTGGTTTTGTTGTGTAAATATCAGCATAGGAAAAGAATTTTTTCCTAGAATATGTATCTTTTGCTACTTTGTATCTGATATTTGGCATTGCATTTATCAATAAACTGCAGCGTCACAAAAATGGAGGGCAAGTTTAGGTGCTATCTCAGGGCTAAGTACAGTCCTATGTCTGTGTGCAGGTGCACATGATTACATGACATGAAACTAGACAAGTGAAAATGTTTAGGTATCAACAACCTACAGCTGGTAGAATTTTGAAAAATAATGCCAGAAACCTGTTTTTCTGGAAATCGATACTCATTGTACTCATTTAATAGAAAGCTTCTTGCAACCCTTCTTGCATGCCCTTGAGCAGAATTTGCTGTGGTCAGGCATGTCAGATGCACGTCATCAGTTCTTTCTTACCATTTTTTAGCAGAGAGATTACTGTTACTGTTTTATAGCAAGGCAACAGAGCCTCAATAATTTATTAAGGGTTCTTAGAGAAAGACGTAACCTGTTCCAAGTAATTTGTGTTTACAAAATAGCTCAAACAACAGCAGACCAAAGACAGAAACTCCACTACATGATAGTAAAGAATTTTCACTGCAATTTCATCTATCCCTGAAGCAGCGAGAGAAAGGCAACTAATCCTATATTCCACCAAGCAGGTAAGATAATAGGCATTTCCAAAACAGATTTCTGTCACAGACTTTCAGTAGAGTCCTGAGTCCTCAGGGTGTATATTTGTGTGTGTTTTCTTGTGACATATCACCTAGATTTCTATAATCTCAGTGCTCTTGTGCCATGTTACAGCAGGCTAATTGGAAGGATTGCTTCAATTTAGATTATAGCCAATGGTCCTCAAAGCCAGCAACCACAGTCAGCGATCAATAAAAACTTGACCTCTTTTTCCCCTTTAAGATATCACAGTAGAGGGGAAATGGCATTGCTATTAGAGGCATCATTCTTACAGGGCACAAATTCTCAAGACCGGATTAAGAACGGTCAGTGCTAACGGGCGAGAACCCTCTGGTTTACTCATGGCAGAGGATCTGGCCATTTGCAGCTACTCCAGGTACAACACTCTCACTGCATTCTTGCAGAGACGTTAACTCCTAGTGTAGGTACGTGTAAACTTAACAAAGCCAGGGCATGGATAGGGATGCTCGCGTATTCATACCGTTAAATTATTTACATAATGTGGGGCATGCATTTGTTCTGGGGCAGCAGGTATTTCAGACAGTTCTCTGGTGTGGTGTGGGAATCAGCACGGACCAACAACCACCCTGGAGAGGGCCTTGGGAAACAGCTGCCCTGTACTGGAGGGCAAGAGAATTTTAGGACACGAGCCATGCCATACAAATCAGCCCTATAGTCAGGGAATGGGCTTAAATCTGCTGAATTTGCTAGTATAGATTTCCCTGTTATGCCTGTGCCAGAATTACTTAATGAAGAAGGAACATAAGGAACGTAAGACATGGCTTTTTCCACACGTACGTAGGTTTACACTAAACCCCCCCCCCACTTTTTAATACTAGTCTAACACATTGGTTCAGTAGGATTTTTCTTGCTTGCTTTTTCTAGCTGTGAGAAGAAAATCACAATTGTTTGTTAGATCCTGGATACCTTTTCCCTGTGCCTGTAAATATGAAGAAACTGAAGCCCTGCAGCTGAATAACTTTAAATATTAGGAAGGGTTTATATTTAAAATCTAGCCCAGCCTAGCCCTCAGGTCAAATGTAAACGAGCTTATGTCTGAATCCTGAAAAGAGCCGAAGCCTTGTATGAACAGTTTATATGAAACAATTGCAAATTCAGCGTCAAGCCTTGGTCCTGCCTTGCCTCAAAGCACTGATTCCAGTCTACATCTTATACTGACTTCTGAATCCAGGAATAGGTAATGGTGACATCCATCAATTTCTGCAAAATACATTCCTTCCATCCAAGAGAAATATTAAAGTTCAGATACCAAAAGCATTTATGGATAACAAATACTTACATGTACCCTTTGAATTTATTGAGATCATTGTTAGGCATTTCACAGATGATGGTGTTTTGGAAAAATTCGGGTTCAAACAAAGTATTCTGCAAGAGGAAACACACTGAGAATGAACGTCCAATCCAATGAGTACTTAAAATGCTAAACACTAAGAGCAGCTAAATATAGGCCACCAGGATAGTTGGGGGCTGGAGCACTTGCCAAGGAGAGGCAGAGGGAGTTTAGCTCCTTCAGCCTGAAGAAAAGGTCCGGAGAGTCTGAGTAAAGATCTGAGATTTTCCTCTCTTCGATTAACAACTGGTTAAATTAAATGAAGAAAATGCTGTGTATTGGACAAGACATCACAGATGCCAATTAGTGAAAACATCTGTCTTCATTTAAAGTGAATGTAACAAATAGTTCAAATTATTTATGAAGCAAAACTAGCCTTCAACCAAAAGCAAGCTCAAATGAAAATAATTTCAGGATTTTTCAGGATTTTGAAATATGTTAGAAGAGTTACATTACTGGCCAGGATGGTGTAATCCTAAAATAAGATCCCACACATGTGACTAAACATACCACATTCAAATAAGAGTATAAGGAAGACTAATTGCAAAAAAACCCCAACAAAGCCCCGAATGAACAAACAAACAAAACCGAAAGAGGGAAGGCAGTAGAATAAGTCCAAACCGCTGGGAGAGACAAAACAAGACAGAGCTCTTCAGGCTAAGTGCTCACTCAAAAAGAGCTTGGAGCTGAACTAAGACACACAATTTTGCTTGATTTCCCCTGTGTTTGAGGAAACAGGCTTGGGGTTTGGACTGCATGAAGCAGTCTGGAAAGCAAACAGCATAAGAGGTACTTGACTGCCATAAGTGGTGGCTTTTTCTTAACTGAAAAAATACACAAGACACTGATTTTAGATTAAGAAAATGTGATAAAAATGGGATGTGGGAAACATTAAAGAGAACCGTTATTGCTGTGCCATAAAATCTTGAAAAGAACTGAAACTCGCTTTAATCCAAACTCCTCCCACTAGGAAAGCTGGAAATCAAGTCTGCTGCTGGGCCTCCCTACCTTTTCTACAGCAAGAGAGACTTCCAGAGATTAGACTCCTTCAGAAACTACAAATCCTGTGAATCTTTCATTGGAATTCACAAAAACTTTGCCAGGCTGCAAGAGGAATTCCTTATACTGCCAGTCCTCAAGCCTCAATTTTTAATTCACTGTGCTTTAATTCTTCCATTATTTTCTCTCTCTTGTTCTATATTCTTTTCTGAGCAATAAACATATTCTTTTTTTTTTTTTTTTAACAGAAATATANTATCTAAGTACAAGCAAGTACAGAATCTGATCTAAAAAAAGTAAAGTTGAAGGAAATATAAAAGCTTGGTGACTCTAAGGGCATTTTGTATACCTTCTGACCCACGTGGCTGAATATTACTAGAATCTCTTTTAAGGGACATCATTCACCTCTGCTGAATCTTGTTCAAGTCAGTAAACTCAACAGGCAAATCAGTACATATTTGGTTGCGCTAGAAATATTTGTAAAACGAGAACAGGAAGATGCAAAAGTGACCCGGAGGACTCATTACTAAGAAACCTAATAGGCTTCTAGCTAGAAAGGGGTAGAGAAAGATGATTATTCTCTCAAATTTTTTTTCTTTTGATGACAAGAATTTTACTTCTGAAAATTCAAGTTAGAAAATGGCATAAAAGGGGAAAAAAAAAGTATCTTCCTCTGTCTTTTACAGCTAGGTGAATTCAATATTCCTGAGCATATCCTAAAACAAAGAACTAACCCCAGTTCATACGTATTTCCTCCCCTCCTTAGAGACACACTTTATAGACACAATTAAATTTGTGTAAGTTTTACACAGCACATAAATCACAGGACTAAACAAAGCTCAAAGAACAAGGCAGAAGGGAGCACACTAAAACCTGTACATGTGAAATTTAGCGCACTGGGTTCTTTTAGCCCATGTACTGTTTACACTAATATGTTAAAATAACAGGGGAATATAGTTGATTATTTAAGCTCTGACCTTCCTGAGCACTGGCTAACATCACAGTCAGAACTGCATTCCACTCTGCCAATGTAACAAGACTTCATAAGTATAAACACTTCTGGGCATACAGTTTATCTAAATAACAACTCAAAGTCTAAAGAAAATAACCATGAATAGGCAGTCTGAAGCGTAGTTCGGTATGTGAGGATTTTGAAAGACTTCCTCATATTATAAACGACTGGGGCAAAAATTTGCATTTTTTATGATAGCAGAGCACTCTCTTCCTCTAAAAGCAATAATACAAAACTAATATGTAAACTATCACTGTGTGACACAAATACAGCATTATTTTTTTATTATTTAAGTAGCCAGTTTATTGGGTTTTTTGCTAAGTCTCTACATATTAAAATTTTTCAGTGTTTCTCAGGAAAAACCCCTCTCCCTAATCATCACTGGAAAGCTCTGGAAAAGGTATGCTTTATACTGTGGCATCCACAACCTGAGAAAGCCCTTCATTGTGCTTGCAAAGTGATTTCCATTTGAACAAAGAGCAAGTAACACTGGAGTACAGTACTTGACCACACCTGGCCATGGAAATGGTGTACTTTTATTTAATAAATCTGGTTGCTCACTGGCAGCCATGTCCCACCCACCAATAACCCCAAAAGATCTTCCTAATGGCACTGCTACTAATGGCTAAATAAATGGACCTAATTCCTAGAATTGCCTGCCAGGCTTTTGGATTTCCCGTCTGCTGGACTGATTCCAATGGAACAAAATATTCCTCTTCACATGCTACAACTACTTAAACTTGTTCTGTGTTATTTGAAAAACTGCCCTACTCTATTTGAAAAGTTATTTAAAAATGTAACAAGTACAACTCTCCCCAAGCCATATTTTCTTGTTTACTTCAGGTTTATCAAACATGAGTCAAGAGAATATACCAGTAAAGTGTTTGTAAAAAGGAAATGATAGGGCCTACGGAAAAAAACGGTGATTTTAAGGATTCAAACTGAATCTCTGCTAACAATCAAACGGATGTCAAATGTATCAGTTTTATTTAACATTTCACGTTTTCATTTACCTTGAGTTCCTATTCAATTGCTTATTATACTCCTATAAAAGATTGCTTTATTTCGTTACAGCTTAGCGTGCTTTAGAGCAGTTCCTAGTTGAACTGCCATTCGCCACAACCTGTGGCGTACGGATGGCTTATACATCGGAAAGGCTTGCTGCTGTCCCAAATGGTGGTACTGTGTGTTGTTGCTTCAGCATCTGTTGAGGCAGTTTGCTGCAAACAACTACTAAGACAACTTTCCTTTTTATATAGCCATCCCTGTGCCAGAGTAACAAAAGCCTTTTGGGACAAACTGTTGCTTTCCATACAGGGTGTTAGCCATGACAGCAAAACACTTTCATAGCTGTATCGGGGCAAGCAGCCCGTCAGAACTGGTACACTCCAGGGCTGGAGCTGGTGTGCTGATGGGCCCAGACCAACCCTGCGCTGCACGGGCTGCATTTTCAGCAGACTTACCTGGCTGGAGAACCCCATCACGACGCGCCGTTGTTTAAGGTTGGTCTCCCCATCGAGGTTGGCAGTTTCCAAGTGACAGATCCCGTTCTGATCAGAGGAGTACAGCAGCAGGATGTCGGCTGGAATGGTCTCGTTACACTGCAGCTGCACGAAATCCCCCACTCGGACATCTTTCCAGCATTTCTCAACATAAGCACGTTCTTCCCTGTGACATTAAAAACATGTCATGGGTGACTACTGAGATGAGGAAGGCAGGCCTCCTGGTCAGTGGGGCTTCAAAAAAAGATGGGGTGGGGGGTGGGGGGTGGCGCATTGCTGTATTTTTTTGAAAGACACAGCACAGCAGCTAGAAATTAATGATCTAGACGCTTCCATAGCATCACTTCCCCATATGTCACATTCAAATAAAATCTTGACATGGAATAAAAAGAAACTACAACAAAAGTTTTCTTTCATTCTAGTATTAGCCCTATAATCTCCGCAGCAAAAGACGGGAAGTTGTTTAGACTAACAGAGGTGTTTTAAAGTATCTTATTCAAGAAATTTAGACATTTCACCAAATAAAAATTCATTGCTTTTAACTACATGACTATTTCTCAGATACTTTCCAACAACAATATATAGTTCCTGAAAGAAACAAACAGCTGTCTCAGCTACACTTGTTTCTGGCCTCTCCGGTTTGTAACTCTCAAAAAGTAATTACAAGTCTCGAGCTTAGCCCACAGAAACAACGTCAAGA
Source organism: Himantopus leucocephalus (assembly GCA_003993805.1). Taxonomy (NCBI): domain Eukaryota; kingdom Metazoa; phylum Chordata; class Aves; order Charadriiformes; family Recurvirostridae; genus Himantopus; species Himantopus leucocephalus. The sequence continues at coordinate 7,976,148 of RSEF01000013.1, read as the reverse complement.
GGTAGAGCAGCAGACAAATGACCCCTTAATATATTAAACAAAAAAATGCAACTAGAGCTCAAGTGTAAAGGAAAAAGTTTAATATAAGAATTAAAGAGCTTCTAAATTTTTAAAAAAAAAAGAAGAAAGGAAAAGAAAGGAAAAAGAGCATTGGGGTTCAAAGAAAATAAATTACTATTTTATCAACAAACTGGTGCTCAGTGGTTCAGGAAACAGCAAACTTTTTTTGACATTACCTTTTCAATAATTGATCCTTCAACTGCTCTTAATCATCTAAGCAAACTGAAAAGTGCACAATAAGCTTTAAAATGAGTTAATGGGAAAACTGCATGGGCAACAATGGCCCAGTTCCTCTAACTCTTTGAGAGGAAATTATTTTTTCAATATGAATAATTGAATCATCTTATGTCTTGCTCTGTAAGAGGGAAAATGCTCATGATACCTCAGCAGACAGACTGTAAAAGGCTTTTTGTAATGACTCAGAGTCTCATTTTTCTTTAGGTTTTTAACCATCCTCATCTATTGCCTGAAGAATACAGTCTTTCAATTAAGTGTTTGTATCATGAGAAGGGGAGCAGTGACACAGTAGATGAAGCGTTTTGCTACAGTTGAAAGCACACGTCCAAGCGTTGCTTCAGAGCCAGGCCAAAGGCTACTCCTGCTAACCTACGTTCCTGGCCCCCTGTAAGGGAGAGGCAGCCGTGGTGCTGCCAGGCCAACCCTTGCACTTGGCTGGTACCCTTATCTGTAAAGCAACACGAAATAACAGCTTCCTGCAAAGGTTATGCACAGAGTTAAATCCTGTGCATTTCCCAGTGGTATCCACTTTTTATTCAAAAAAAGAACCCCCGAATCCTAACTATTTAAATCCCTTTAATTCTAGATGTGAGGCGCTTACTAAATAACGGTATTGTAGCAATAATTTTTTCTTACATTCCTAAATTTTTCATTCTTCTTTCGCCTGACTCAACTTACCTGCATGTCCTTTTTTATTTTGCTCAACAACAGACATAAAAGACCACACCAAAGAACAGAGGTTTGCTGTAAGTTAACTTGACATTGCTGTGCATTAAAAAAAAAATTCCAGATCAATTTATATTTGAAATGTATTTAAGCAGGTGCATGTTGAGTATGTACTGCTCTACAAAGTAGATACTAATGTTAACATAGCAAAACAACTATGTAACTGAATCCTTCCCACGTCAAATGCTTTCTGGGTAGAACTTCTTAATTTGTTTGTTTAAAACATAAAAATAAGAGTACAGAAGCAGTTCTGAGCAAGCAGATGGCTTGTCTCACTACCCTAGACATTTGGATGCCGTCTATAGTTTGCACGTAATGTTTGCTATGACTTCTGCAGGGCAATCCTACCTCTCTTTATGTCAGCTCTTGCGCAATTCTGAAGTTTATGGAACACAGTTCTGATTTTTTTCTGCTCACAAAATGCTATAGAAAGGCCTTGCCCAGCTGGCTGTCTTCCACATCAGCCTTAGGAAACCAGGTTAGCAAAAATAATGCACAGAAATCATAGATTTGTAATATTTTTTCCAGTAATTCCCTATGAAACATACATTACACATAAAGCTTCAGGTTGTGCCCATTCACTAATTACAGAGCAGACGGTGAGTCAGAAAAGCCAAATGATCTCTTTCTGATCAGAGGAAAAGCCTTATTTAGCACAGGGACTAGAGTTCAGGAACTGCTAGAATCCCAAACCTGCATTCAGGTGAACAGACTGTTCCTCTCTCCCAACGAGCACTGAATTTGGTAAAGAAATGCATTTTCTTTTCCTGAAAGAACTATTCAGCTGGAGCTGTAAGATGAACAATTTCCTACAGTACAAAGGTTTTCTATAACTTTGTAGAGAATTACCAATGGATGAAAGGAAGAAAAGTACTTCACAAGGAACCGGGTGCACCCCACAGCAGCACTGGCCCAGTTGCCTAGCAAGATTTTTCAAACGAAGCAGTTTCCTTTTAGCAATTCCTGTAACTGGGAACACTGCCCATTTTCTGTCCAGTGATTAAAGTTCATAGCACAAGCTCCGGTTGCTAAATAAACAGAGGAGCTTCATAAACCTAAGATGGGCTGACGAGAAGCATATGAAAAGGGCAAACGCGTTTATCCAGTAAAATAAACAAGACGTGGTGATTTTCAATAGGTGAAAGGCTGGAAATCCGATTCTTATAGCATGTGGCATCAGGGCTGCGGCACATCCAAGACATGACCTAAGGTTAAAGTTTCTCAGTACCTTCTCTCCTTTACCAGTCAATTTATCAACAGCACACTTAAAAAGTGTTCCCTTGCTGTCCTGGGATAACGGGTAGCATGATAATGCCCATCAGAGGATAGTACAGACAAAAAGAGGCAGTTAGCCTTGAACAGTCAAAGTGAAATCTGCCAGAATTTGTTATTGGACTCATCATATCTGACCAGAAGGCGTGAACTAAATACACTTTATGAAGTCATTTCTGGGAAGAAAGGATCATAAAAAAAATCCTGGTGGGGTTGGAGATTGTGGGGGAACATGAATAAATTATTGACTTTGTGTGAACAACTTCATTTCATATTCTTGGATTCAATAAAGATAAATCTCAGAAAAACTGGGTCAAAACGGATGGTGAATGGGAGCAAATAAAAATGATTTTTCTGCTCCCCAGAGAGGATTGAATACAAGTAATTTTTCATGTGAGCTCCACAACATGTCTGTGAGTCCTAGATTGTCTTAGAGAAAGACCTTCAGGAATCTTTATCACCTTGAAGTATTGTATCAACTGATCAGTTCAGTGAGTCTTACTTCCTTGAATTACTGCAAGCTCCTTCTCAGGATCCTTTGCAGCTTGAAGTAAAGACATTGTTTGCTCTACCTTTCACCCTGTAAATTGCCATTAGGTTATAACACTTAGAAAAAAATAATGTCATTGTCACAAACAGACAAAACCAAATGTTTGTACTTTATCACATGGAAATTCTCCAGAATGTTATATTTGAAAATGGCTCCCCTTAAGCATCACCTACTTCATAAAAAATGCTCATGTTCTGAGATTCTCAGTTCTCCACAGACAACAGGCTATCACACAGCTCACACAGCTACTTACCCTTTACAGGCTATCTTTGCAAATAGAAATCCCACACATTTTTATGCTACCAAAGATTATACTGACTTTTATATGGAAAAACCTCAGAAAATGTTTTCAAAGACTATTTTACGTCCATGACGTCATGTTTAGGAGCTACTGCCATAAAACTTTGAAAAACTGACAACAAGGAGCAGATTTAGGACTTGAGGAAGGCACTAGACTGGAAAGGGACTGATTCTGAAACCTGCCCATAGGTCAGAGTACAGCACAACTTGGCTGACAGTATTCCTGAGCTAGAGATACCTGAGCACAAGAAGGTACTGTATTGGCTGTGCCAATTCAGCACCGGCTTCTGCCACGTTATCATTACAGTAGCTGGGGAGGTTGGTTTTGTGACGTGGACACCAGTTCAGCAGCATCAATGAATGATGTCATTTAGCAGCGGCAGGTCCTGTAACAAGCCCTCATTAGCAAGCAGCTACAGCCTTTTCCCATAGCCCCAAACTCTCTCTCAGGATTTGAATACTACTTTAAGACAGCAATGAGCATCTTTTAAAGATAAAGGGAGTGAAAATTTTCTGAAGTCTAACATACATCTTCAATTATACCATTTTGGCATGCCAAATTCCTTAATGCTAGCTACAGATCCTATCTTTTTATGTGCTAAAACTGTCTATAGCATCCTAACAAGGAAGTTATTCTCCCCATGATAAAAGAAGCCTATATTCAACTCCTGTAATCAATTCAAGTTTATGTGAACTTTAAGTAAGTAACAGAACTTTATAAATGTATTATGTGTCCATATACGAGGTTTTCAATTTAACTTGCCTTTTTTAATCTCTGTCTCGATTTTACGATGACCTGTACCAAATGAAGAAATAAAATAAAAGTAAAAAGTATTTTGAGAACACATTTGCTTAGACTTTACTAGGTTCATTTTGTAAGTTATGGATTATTGTATTTAGGAAAATCTAGTATTTTTTTAATACTGCCTTGAACAAAATACTGTTGCTATGATTCTGCCTGGCACCAGCTGGAATGAACCGGTAACTCCAAGGTCACTTCCTTAATGACTGCTAATCATTGGCATTAGTTTCTGAGGACTCCCATTAATTTACCCAGTTTCTGGAAGCCACAGCCTAGATCAGCTTTCTTGCTACAGTCATCTCCTTACATGACCATACAGCTCTTGAGGTCACACGGTAGAGACCTGCTTCTCTCCGGGTTTCAATGCTGTTTTAAAAATTCAGACAGTTAGGATGAAACTTAATGCCATGAGGTCATGATTCTGCAGGTCTCTGAGCCAAAACCATAGGTTCTCATTTATTTGCCCTTTGTCTTTAGTCGTTAGCTTCTGCTGCTGTCTGCTAAACCATTGCACCTTTTCTGTGAAGCCGCTTTAAATGCCTTGGCAGGTAATAGATCTTGAAGAAAGCTCTGATAAAGCAATACACAAACCAGTGGTAGCATTGGTGATGTATTTACGGATTTTCTTCCACAAAGACCAAGGATCCTCACTGTACCAATACACACTGACTGACAAGAATTGCTCGCTCGCTGCTCTTCGACTTTCAAGTACTACTGCCTGGACCAGACTGTCGAAAACTTGACATTTTTCTTTTGCGTTTAGTCAGTTCAGCATGTCACATATTTCTTTACCACACAATCAGCATGCTCACCATAAGATGAATTCATGTTTTAATTTTTTCTTCGCAATTTTGGTACCACTGGTTTCAAGCAGTTGCATGGTGATGTAACTAACCCGAGTGTACCGTGGGTTTAGGCCACTTTCTCAGCTCACTGGAAGTTTGACGAATGCCTCAGCTTGCACAAACAGAAGGCAGTGTTTGTGCCTTCAGTAAGACCCACTGTTAATTTAGGTATCCATAGTTAAACTAGGTACAAAAATTCCATAGTACCTGAAGTACACGCTAAAGTTACATCGATGGCAGAGCAGACGACACCCACTGCCGGTGACAGTCCCACACAGGGAACAATATAGTCATGTTTGACATTAAGCACGGGAGAGGCATTGGATCTTTCCTGATGGACAGTGAGTTGCAATAGTATCACAGCACATAGCAATCCCGCAGTCACTGTAACATTCATATTGCTACTTTTATATGAAATAATTCATGTGTCAGTTGATCAAAGTTCATGCTTTGTGGCGGTCATAGGAATGCACCTTCAGCTATGCAAGAGCTGGAGATCTTCAGGAGATCTTCAGCCTCCAGCTGATGAAATTCGTGCACTGTTCAGAGAAGGCACCACTGAGGTGTAGAAGCCTTGATATTGCTATGTCCAAGAAAACTGATTGCCCGAGGGAATGTGGTGGGACTTCAAGTGGGCCACAGGCTTTAGACGCTCTCTTTTTTTCGGTGTATAAAACGAACCTACTAAAGCCTCCAGCAGGCTCCTAGTCTTTAAAGTTATGCTTTGTTAGAAAACAAAAATAATAAAGCAGAAAGAAAAGGCTCTTTAACAAGTGAAAACTTAGTGCTGCTGAACAAGACTTTAAATGAAAGCATTGGCAATAAAATTTTTGCTTACTGTGCCCTTGGCAGGATGGTATTTTCCTCTCATCCTGCCTTCTGCTCTACAAACTTCCAGGTTCACCCTGGGTTGAATGAGCTGCATATGATGTTTCCTGGGTCCAGAGAAAAGTTGTCTTTTTTTTTTTTTTCACCTTTGAGATATGACAGTAGGTCAACTGCTGTTTTCAAGCATGTTTCCTACCTTTCTCTGCTATCTTCCAGATGCCACAGACCTCTGCTGGTCATCGTGTCCCTGGCCAATCCCAGTTGCTCTCCCAGACATGGGGAGCATCCAGGGGAGGTGCAATCTCTCCTCCCTTCAGGAGGTCCAGCTGATCAGAGCATATGAAGGAGGCTGAAACAGAGAGGTAGCCTTCATCTTCACTACCCAGCTTCCCTAATTTTAAGGAAACATAAAGTATACCATATATATGGTAACCGGTAGGCAAGTAGATCTCCATTGCTGTCATAGAGATAAATTACAAGACTGAATTACAAAACCTTAATTGATTGAAATATTTTAATTCTCTTTCAAACCAGCCAGCCTAGCTTAAGCCAATTCCAGCTTTTCAGCTGTTGGCAGTTATGACTTCATGCAACACAGAGATGAGTTCTTTGGTTTTTCCTTATTTCCACATCACTGCTCTAGGACTAACCTAGAGTTAGTGCTGATGCAGAAATCTTTAAAAGTTCTAAAACCTTACACTAAGCAGATAAAGAATCACAGCTAAGGCCAGCCTGAATTTTTTGTATCACAGCCATCAGTGGACCTACAGAGAAAGAGAAGGTTGATGCTTGTGGGAGCTACCTGAAAACCACAGGGCCTAAAAGCATCACAGAGGAACTTTCTATTGAAAGAGCAATCAGGCTATCTCATTTAGGATGCCTGTTGACGTACCTAGCCATCTGACAGCTCCACAGCATGATTCAAAGCATATAAACTAGGCTTCTCTGAGCCTCAAACCAGGACACGCTGTCTCAGGTATCCGAGTTTAGGAGTTTAAAATTAAGCAATGTGAACAGCTTAAATAATGTTAATGTTTTTATAGCTGCTGCTGGCTGATGCACGTGCATTCAGTCAAGTGTGTTGCTGTGCCATCCTGAACTGTGCACAGTCCTTGCATTTGTATCTCAGTGTCTATTGAAACACTGAGAAAAAATTAGGTTAAATCTTCCAGAGTGTGAAATTGATGTAAAAACCTGTCTGGATGCTATGGAGCACTTACAGACCGTTATAGCTTAATCCTAGGGGCATATCAGATCTAGGCCATACATTAATTACATATCAAGCAGTTCCTTGAACATTATAGAACTTCAAGATAATAGCTTTTAGCAGCTTGGGTTGACATTCACTTACAGGTTTGTATACAACATTGAGTGCCGGCCCCTGTTGTTATTAAATTAAATTAATGACCAAGTGGAGAGAGTTCAGAGAAAAGTAACCACAGCAGGTTTGGAGGGACCGGCTGACAAAAAAGATGAAAAGAGGGATCTATATACAGATCTTGACTAAAAGGTGTCTGGGCGTAGAGAAATGAACATGATAAAAATCACACATATTTGAAGACTATAATTAAATGTTATGGATGAAGAATAACTAACTAGGCTTGCATGAAACAAGGTGACTTGAGAAATTTAAATGCAATTAATATAATATTAATATAATAGAAAATGCTTTGACAATCACATTTTGTAGTAATGGAAGTCCCCCTGCTTGGAAAATATAAAAGTAGACCAAGCGTATTTTAAAGAATAGCAGCAGAAAGGAGGCAACTAAAACAGGTCTGTACCATCTACAACTGATTTTTTTGTTCTTTTGCTTTGGTGTTGTGCGATTTCTTCTGACAGCACAACAGTTTGTATACAATTATTATGATTCCAAAAGTTTTGGTTGAGAAATTAAAATCCCCGCAATCAAACATTAGATCTAAGTTATTGCATCTCCCCAAGACACTTTAATGCCTATTGTCTCCTATTTTAACAATTAAACATTCTTTAAATATGCTACTTGAAGTGGTTTTTCCTTCATTTGACTAGCAGACTAGATTTCCCATTCCAGCTGATCTCTGTGAAAAGAAAATTAGAAGAAATGTGTTTACAGGGCAGCCTATTTAAATTCAATTTCCTTTGCTCTGTGTTGAAAGAAGGCAAGTTACTGCATTTCCCCCAGTCTTCAAGAAAGTTTTGGAGACCATTCAGTGTTTGGAAAAGACTGTTCTGCCTTTGTATTTCTTTTGGAACAGGAACCAGAATTCTTGTTATTGAAATCTGCAATGAAGGCAATATACTCTCCAAGATTAACTCTTAAAATCTAAGTAACCTGTCATCTTAGGATGGAAGATCAGTTGCTCAATTAAAAAGTATTTTTTGATGCCACACGATTAACAAAATTTGCAGTGTCTTAAAAAGGACTTTCACTTATGTCAAAAAATTACCTACAGCAGATGATTCATAAGGAAGAAAATTAGAAGACATCGTGGTCTTACGTGACTTTGCAGCTAGCAAGAAGAACAAGAAATATCAGCTTCCCAAAGCACTATAAAAGCCTGATTAAAATTATTCATGACATAATAAGCTGTAGCTACTGATCTGATGGCAATTGTAATTACCCATGATTTTTTCAGACAAGGTGAATACTACAGTCTGAAGCTCTCCTCATTTTCCTTTCCCTTTTATCACCTTTTTGGGCCATAAAATTTTGGTGAAAGACAAGATGCTAGACAAGATTCATTTATAGATCAAAGTATTTTTTATGGGATGGGATAACCAATTTTAAGACAGGCCCATGTCAAGTTTCTACATAAGAGAGTACTCATGGCTATAACTTGAATCTGGATCTGTATGTATGTTGTAATTCCATGATGGACATTTTTCTCTTACACAAAGTAAGTTCTATTGTATTTCCCACCTCTCATGTTCCCATGGTAAAAGGCTTTCAGATATAAATTAGCGTAGTTGCGTTATGTAAAGAGGAAATAAATCAGATTCCTATGCAGATCCATTCATTAATACCTACTGCACCACCTGCTCTCTTTCATACGGGTTTTAACAAGTGTTAACAAATAATCCATTGCCTCATGGATTAATGCAACGTTGAAAGATTAAAAAATCCATTCAGATTGCAATCTCAAAGGTAGGCAGAAGAGGCAACTTTGCCACCCTACCCAAAGAGCTGCAGTTATTGACAGTCTTCATGGTGGAAAAGAGAAGAAATCTTAAATGAACAGCATTTAGAAACTTGTAAAATGCCTGCTTTTTCGGACAAGTTGGCAAGGAAAGCAGTGCTATTTTGTTTCTGACAAGTCATTATCTATACATGGGTTGAGCCCCCAAACAAGCAAATCCGTTGTTTTCCTGTTTAACCAGCAGGATATAAAAATAAAAATCTGACAAACACATGCAAGAGAAACAAACAGAAATGACAGCACTGTGTGATAAAAGCCAGAGTTCTGCAAGAACTTGCTTGTGAAAGCGTATATTATATAAAGTACTGTTGATTAATTTGAGAGATGACAAGCAACATTCACAGAGATGGAAAGTTTTGCTCTTTTGACTCCCAGATGCAGTATTTTAACAGGGAGAGTCGTTTTCTACTTTGCTGAGAACAGTTTTGATACAATAAAACATAATTTTCAAACTTCTGAAAGTCCTAAAAGCAAGAGGTCAATGCAACATTTTGAAGAAGTGAGCACAGACACATGTAGTTAATTCATGTAGAAATGACTGAACAGAGGCATATATTACTATCTCCCACTTTTAAACTGCATTTTTACAGTTTTATTTTACATACAAGCTAAGAAAAGAAATACAACTGAAAGCTAGTCTACAGCGCAAAGTATATAAGTAAATGTAATTGAAAGGACTACACTTTTAAGATGTTTCTTGGCATCTAAGAATGCAAATACGTCCCATGACAGATCTTGTTCTGCGCTACGTTATATTGACAGAATTAAGCCCTCTTGAAAATGCCTTAGAAATCCAGGTGCTCAGTAGCTATTTAAACACCTGTTTTCAGTGCACTCCATGTTCAAGAGGCCAATGGCCACCTCAATACCATGAAACTCAAACTTATCTTCCTAGACTGAAAATGAGGTTTAAACAAAAAAATACATTTCTTTCCCTGTATCAAAACAAATGCCAAGTGTTATGACTTTTCACCATTTTACTTAATCACTGTGAATTTCCAGCAGTTATTTATTAATTTTTTTAAACAAAAAGCCTCACCATTGATAAAAGATCTCAAGTCAACTTTGTTTTTGTAATAAAAGCTGTGCAAAACTTACCTGCTGTAAATGTAGCATCCCATACGATTGATTTCTTTGTCTAATTTATACCGCCGAAAGTCCTCCCAAGCATCTTTAATGGCTGTAATGGCCATTATAACACAAATTGGGATCACAGAAACTTCTGGTTGGAAAGCATTCACCACTGGCACAAAATTCAGCAGTACAATAACCACAAAATAAATATTGGCAAAGCGGTGAAACTGCTCATAGATATTTTTAGGAAGGAAAGTCAAGATGGTATATTTTGTGGTCTTAATTTTATTGGAGTCATAGTATCTGTTCGGATTTTCCTTCCACTTCTTACTTCCAAAGGGCAAATTTGAGATGATCACTCGTTTATTTTCATTTTTCTTCTTTCTTCTCTTTACTGTTCCTCTCTTCTCCAGCTCTTCATTTTGGATTTCACTGTCTGAGGCACCACAGCGGCAGCAGGTTTCCTTGAAAAAATGTTGTTTCCGTATCATTCTAGAGAAGCAGTCTGGAACACTTTTCCTTGACATCTTGTTTTTCTCTCAAAAAGTAGCCTCAAGTTGAAAACCGACAAAGAAGAGTTCAATAATCCGGGGAAACTCCCAGGTGGTGGAGAGAAGAGTCAAGATGTCGGAAGCCCAGGGCTGCCTCTCCTTTGACTCCAGCCTCCACCTGCCGAGGGACAGGTATCATCCTGACTCAGCTTCACCGGGTCCTAGAGCCTGCCGGGGAGGCTGCACCTCGCATATGGCAAAAGCATCCTGAATGTTTCGTTATTCCTGTCAGCATACGCCTGGAGGGCCTGTTCAGAGCATTTCCCTGGCATTGACTATCTGCTCACATGAAGCGTCTGTTTTAACACAGAGCAGTGACAAAGCTGAGAACATAGCCACGACTTTCACAGTTCACTCCATGAGTTTCAGAATCACTTTATAAGCCTGGGTGTTGCCAGGAAGTTCAAAGGTAATGGGCAGAGCTCTGCGTCCCAGAAGTCAACAGAAATCTGCTATAAGCCTCAGTACAGACAGTATTTCTCTCTTTTACATCCTCCATCTACTTTTTGTTTTCATGACCATAACATGGATTATTAACCAAACAAACAACCCCTTCCCCCCAAACCAAGCAAACCTACGGTTTGGCAGTTGTGAGAATGATACATAGACATAGGCAACTGAAGGGCAGTTTACCTAGATTGCCCCTCGGCCTGATCCTTCTCCTCTGATAGACTTCCTGCTTCTGGACACCCAAAGTGACCCTCTCTCATCCAGTAACCCCTTTCAGCCTTTCATTTCTTCTTCCCCACTGGTCCTTGTGCCTCTGACACTTAAGTAGGTAGCACAGATGAGGGCTAATTTCCAAGAGAGCTAATGAGATGTGTACAAAACATAGTCTTTTTTTTTTTTTTTTTTCTGGCTTGGNTAAGGAGAGGTGAAAAAAGGAAGAAATTCAAACATTTAAACTTCTTTTAAATGAAAACTCCTGTCTATTGCATTATGTAGTGACAAGCTAAGTAGTCTCAAGTCAAGTTAGTACTTGGACAAGAAACTCTGATGAAATCGAAATGTTGCAATAAGAATTGCACTTGAAAATATTTCTTCCTTCTGAGTCAGTACTGAACAAACATTACAACTTACTGTGGATGTTGTACCATCTCCAAAGCGAAACCGTGCTATATTGATCACCTCTGTCTACTGGAAGTCCTATAATTTTTTTTTTTTTTCAGTTCCTGATTATGCTTCACCTTGAATGTAGTTGATCATTAATTTTTGTATTGATAGTTTTAGCATGAAACGTCTGAAAGACATTGCTCCAGTTTGCTAAACAGCCCCAGTATCCAGACTTGGATACGTTTCATTTTTCCTCCAGATCCTTCTGCTATCTGGAGAGGATGTTGTGTGTGTTGGCAAGCTGGTTTGGAAACTTGGAATGAAAACTTGTATATCAGCACACACTGCTGTGAGATGAAACGAAACTTCAATGATATTAGGATCACTTAAGTGAGATAAATGAGGCATTTTTAAAGGCAGAACAAAACTCTTTTATAACAGATTTCCAAACTTACTGTACTCCAAAGGGTCAGTGAGGGAATTACTGCAAAATGGGGTGAGCAGTTTCCACCACATCAAACACAAGGAAAAATAATTGGTTTAGTTTACTTACTTGTCATATACGCTAGTTTTAGAGAAGTTGATCATCTTATCAAGTCGGTATTTTCTATAGTTTTCAATAGCATCCTTAATCATACTGGCAAGCAGCACCACAATCAGAGGCAGCATAGTAATCTCTCTGTGGAAGGCTTCCACTTGTGGGAACCAGTTCAGAACAACCAGAAAGACGAAATAAAGATTACCAAGCCTGAAAAGGTATAAAAGAAATTAAAACTAGCCAGAAATTAGAATGCGTCATTTTCTTAATGAACATCCCCCATATTGTGTCAAAGGAACGTTAATCATTTCACACCTCTACCTTCCTCTTCCTTTCCCTGAATGAATGAATCAGTTACTTAACTGAGATGCTAATTTTTTTCTTTAGAAGAGCCCGTGAGATACGTTTTCATAATACTATAGCTACCTCCATTTTTCCACATATTACAAACACTTTTTATCTCTAGGAGCTAAAACTTCTTTAATGATCTTCCACTGCCCCAGTCTTCAAAATAAGCATGAAATCAAACAAAAGCCAAAAAAAACGTAAAAAACAAAGCAATGTAACAGAATGGGAGTAAAACCCCACATGTTCAGAATTATGGGAATGTCCCCATCAGGAATCCATGCAGGATTCTACACATGGAAGGTCAAATTATGAATGTGTAAATCTAGTAGACAGAATGAAAATGTCAACGCTAGAGACGGATATACAACTTTCATTTATCTTTATCATAATGATATTTCCCTGGGCATCTTATTGACGCGATTCGTTATGCTGGGGGGTGGGGGGGATACATAATTTCAAACCATCACTTGGAAAGAAACCTGCCCTAGCACTTGCCATCTTTGATCTAAAACACTGTATGCATATACATAAGTATACGATTTACAAGTCGGTAGACAGTCACTTGCATCCCACTGAAAACATACTAAAATTAATCTATGAGCCTCTGAAATCTACATAATTTTATAGGTGTCTCAACACATCCAATGAATATCTTTTCATGTTCTTAAAAATTAGAGGTTTATTCAAAACATAACCAGAGGGATTTTTAAATAAAAACTTGATATTTTTACATAGAAAACTGTTGCAGCATTCAAACAAGAAAGCTGGCCACAGCACCGGTTTAAGTACACCTAGCATTTACTTGCTTTAAACCTCCATTTCAGTTGAATGGAGTGACATTTGGTTACACATAATTGTCACCTAAATTTTAGTAATGTGGCACCCACAAAAGTAGCCCTTCTCCATCACCTCAAATGTCACTGTTTCAGAGAAAGTTCTGAATCTTTTTACCTGTGAAACTGCTCAAATAGACATTGGGGCAAAAAAGTGAACCACGTGTATTTTGTGGTCTGTATCCTGTTTCCAGAATAAAATGTAGAAGTTTGTTTCCAGTCTTCCCATTGTCTGCCATTGCTGGGAAACACAATCCTCCATTTGTTTAAGTTGAGTTTTGGTTTGTCTCTGACAGAAAACAGCAGTGGTGTTGACTCTGACAGAGTATGGGGGGGACTTTCAGCTCCTAGTCGCTGCCAACGGTACAAAGCAGAATCCACAGACAAAGCCATTCACAGCAGGGATGTCAGGCTGAAAGACAAATGCATGACAAGGTCTGAAAACCAATTCCATTCTGGTAGAAAATTCACTTCATGTCTTGCTAGCAGAGGCTTAAAGCAGCAAACAATACTGCTGTTCAGTGCATTACATGTTCAGTCTTCGAGCTCAGCACTTTCTGCAGAGAATGCACGGAATAAAAGATAGAATAAAATCTTCAATATGGAAAAAAACATTTCTATCTCTGGGGAAAAAAGAAAACCTAAAATCTATTTTCTGTGTGTTGTAACAGCAAACTAACATAGATAAAGCCAATTTAACACAGGTGAATAACGGGTTTTCCATCACAAATTCTGTACGATTTTCCTCAGTTATAAACTGCCACCAAATCTATTCTGGCATTTTTCTTCAAATGTCTGACTTTCATACAATACTTTTTCTGTTCACACTTATTTACAAAGGGACCGCTTCAGGTGTTGAATCTTAATAGCTCAGATAATAAAGAACTGCAGCATCAGCTTAATCTCATTTACACTCACGTAACAGTTTTCCAGAGTCTCCATAGAAATCTGATTTGAATGGAAAATGCCAGCCCGCACTAAAACAATGGATGTTTTATTGGCTGGAGAGATAATGGAATTAAATCTCCCAATACGAATCGTATTATCATCGAACACTTGTCTTCTGACTTGTTCGCACATCCACAACTGCAGTTGCCATCCGGCGCGCAGGACGCTCCGGCTCGGGCAGCGCAGGTGCATATGCTGTTATGCTCAATCTAAACACAGTAAAATCTCAATCCAACAGCAGGGGTTCGAGGCCTGGAAGCTGCCTTACAATGGTGAGGCACTAAATGTGCAAAAGCAAACGACAAAAAAAGGCACTGGCCTTGTCCAATTCAAGGTTCCACTAAAGAAAACACGTGAACTGAACCCACCTCACTTAAACTGTGGGAAATACAGAGAAAAAAAATTAAACTTGGACAATGGTCATTTAGATTAATTCACCGATGAATTGGTTTAAATGTTATTTAATAGCAGCTGTATTTGAAGCAGATTGAGAGTATCTGTACGTATCTGTACAAGTCTAAACGCATTTCAAATACATTAAACCTTTGAAATCATTTATACCTTTATTACCAGTGATTCCTTTGTTTCTCTCTGCTTTACAGTTTCCTCTTCCAAAAAGTCTACATTTATCTGTATGCAGTATGTGACTTCCTTTGGAAAAAAACTTAATCATATTCAAAAATACATACATGTTTGAGTCTTGGAAAGGGAAAAATATACGGTACTGAATTTCACTAACACATTTGAAGTACATTGTTTCATCAGCAAATAACAAATATTGTTTATGCAATATTACTCACTAGCTGCTCAGAAAACTTTAATTCACAGTTCAGGTTGCTCAGCAGTACCTGGGGATCCTCTACAATATTGAGAATGGCTAATTCATGCCTATCGGAAACTTGGAACTACTAGCTTGGCTGATATAAACTTAATTCCCAATATCTAATGAATCTAGACTTAATGTCATGTTACCCTGAGAGGGAACGTTGAAACTATGAATTGCTGGGAAGATGCAAGGGAAGGTAAATATCACAACAAGCAAGTGAAAGGAGTTTTTTAAGAGAACTTGCTGTTACTTGTGCTGTGCTTCACAGATTGGAATTCCAGCATTTATCCCTTGATTTTAGATGCCTTCACTGTGTTTGCAATAACTTTATTCTCCTGTTGAAAGATGAGCCACTGCAAGGTAAAGCAACTGCCATTGTGATAATGGGTTCATGTGTACTTAAAAAATGATCTCTGGAGCTTGCTGAGTGTCAATAAAAGCAGCATGCCTGCAGGCCACAGATGAACTGTAGGCAACGTAGTAAATCAGAGGTGGTCTGCATGGGAGAGGGACACTGATTTGATGAAGATGTGCTGAACCTAAACCTAAGCATCAGACTCTCCTTCACTCTGCTTTTGTGCTGTGTTCCTGGATGGTCCTTGAGCACCCCTGGGAGTGTTGTGCTGATAGGCAGGAGAGGAAAATTAAGGCTTCATTTAGGACTAGTGAGAACCTTGAGACAAGACACCAACAAGCAGCTGTCTCAGCATGACATAGAGGCATTTAGTTTATTCTGGTTTACTATGTGTGAAGAACTAGGAAAAAAAAGACACCTAGACACAATCAGAAGTATGGAGTACTGGCTTGAAGAACTGAAGGAAAGCCTTCTATAGCTTCCAAGCTATAACAGCCAATGTTTTTAGAAGACGTGGATCTCGGGAACCTTTTCTACATAACATACCAGACTAAACTACTAACATCAGAGAGGACTGGAAGCACAGCAGACGTGACAACAGACTTCCTTGTGTCTGGATTTTAGCGCACTTGGTGCTTGCTTACTGAGGAAAATCAATCATTTGAAGGTGTTACATTAACACAACCTAAAGCTCTGAATGGCCTCATGCAGAACCAAACAAACTCGTAGTTTAATCCATAGACAGGACCTCCTGTAATCCATGTTAACTACTCTGCCAATACCCAGATGAATGAGTACTATCAAAATGGTATTCAGCCAAACTATCTTAGAGCCAGCACTTCCTTACAGTATAACTTTAAATCTGTGGTGCTGAAAGATTTTACAATGAAAAGGCAGAAAATCAATTGTTGGTAGTTACTAAAAAAGGCACAGTGGTTGCTCAGTGAAAATGCTATAGTGAAATGATGCTGCTCATGTTTGCTAGTTAAAGGCTGGACACTTCTGCCACACTGTTCTGAGCAGTAAGCTCTCCAGTTGATTTCAGCTACATCATAAATTAAGATCTGAACAGTGGATGGAAGGGTGGCGGTCTTTAGTGGCTCAGATACACACTGTACTACATATGTCTTTAACCACATAATATATATGTATATATAAAAGTTGCACGTAACAGAGCTACATATATGAGTTACACACATCTACCAGAGCACCAAACTCTGTGTCTGAGATACATCAAGGTAGGTTGAAATCCCTTAGAAATTATAAATGAAAAAAAGCAACGGTTTCAGGCATATTACTAAAAATAAAAGCAGACAAGATTAATTAAGGCGGCTTTACACATAGAGTAGCATGTCTTCCACAGCTTCCCCGGGAAACATTTTCTACAGCTTCCCAAATCAGAATTAGGCAAGTCTGCTTGACATTCAAAACCCCAACCCGTTTTTAACTATTTACTTAGCATATAAATCAATGAAAGAATAACCTAGTTTTATTCAGTTTGGAAATCAACCCTCTCATCATGGCTTTGTTTGAAAGGCAGTGGTCATAAACAGCGCCATATTCATGAAGAGAGGCCGGTTGGTGCCACCATGCAATTAAATGCATTGCAGGAGATGTAGAGACATCATAACATAAACCATGCAAAACTAAGCAACTGTTATATGGGGGGTAAATTATGTGGCTGGATGCATAATCAAAGCAGCAAGCTAATGGCTTTCCTGACATACGAATTTCAGTGCTGGCAATGAAAATATAGCAGAAGCAAACATAATACTTTAAAAATACTTTAATAATTTCAGATCAGTAAGAATAAAAAGGAGCCCAAGCTTGCCATCAATGTTAAGAGGAAAGAAGAAAGAACTCAAAGATGTTTCCTTCTGTAAAATGACAATTTTCTATAATTCAGCCAACTGCTTACAAGAATCTTCCAACTTACTAGCACTTTGATGCGTTAAGCCAGTTACTTTCTGTATGGTAGGAAATCCATAAAAAATATTGCATTCCTCTGGCAATATATCTAATGCATCTGTCCCAACTCTTTCTAAAAGAGCTTCATAAAATCCCTTTTCTGCAATTATAGAATTTTTACATGCGCACACCCATTTGATTTATGTTTTTACAGAGATATCATTGAAAGAACCCATGAAGTGTGGATTTTTTCAACATACATTTACTGAAGTGACCGGTTTTCTTCTGTCTAGCTAGTGAAGCTTCAGTGCAGCAATATGTATCCTCAAAGGGAAAGATCAAGGTAATGCAGACATTTCCAACACCATTATATTCGGGATTTGCCATCTATTCCACTTCAGCAGAGAGATTACACGTGTTAATTCCAGCACTGGCACATTAGAGCTATTGCTGTTTTGCCTAAGGTCCCCTTTGTCAGCACGTCAGAAATGTTTGCCTTTCAAAGGAGTTAGCAAGTTCCAGTGGTCTCCGTTATTTCTGACTGGGATTTTGAGACTTTCCACAGGATGAGGTCAGAAACACCAGAGAAACACCAGTCGTGGCTGCAGAAAGTTGCATCATGCTCAGCTACCCTGTAACTGCTCAAGGTGCAACACGATGAGAAATACAAGGAAAACTCGTGGCTGTGCTTCAGCTGAGCACTTGTCAGACTTGGAAACTAGGGGACAAGAAGAACCCCTCTATGTCCTTAAAACAACAAAACCTAATAAGCGGGAGGGAGCCTGGAGAAATTATTCAGGTAAGCCATACAGAGGAATATCCATGACAATTTCCCTCTATTGCCATATAATCATGGCAGCATAAGCTTTTAGTGTCTCATTGTCCAGTCTTCTGTGAAGTCGCAGTCAATCAATGCTATTACCGGCATTCCCATGGAGTCCTACTCAACAGCCTAAAAAGCCTCAGTTTCAAAAAACTATTTTCCCGCTTTCTTTCTGTTTCACTGTTGATGGATGTACTGTGGGCAGCTCTCAACAGGGCAGACATTTTTCTCATCTGTAACTCCCACATGATTTTCCAGGGAGAAAACATTGGGCAACTTTTCCTAGGACAAGTCGTCTCCCTCCTTGTGCAGATGTCCCTCAAGGTTCCCACAACCACAAGACATATATTCATTATATGAAATTATAAGGAACCATTACCTATCTTATTCTTTCTCTTAGGAAAGGCACTCCTTCCCACAGTCCAAACTTTTGTCACTCAGCTGACCTTCCATTGGAGCTACTATGGTCTCAAGAGACAGGCAAAAAGCTAAAACATGTCTGGGTATCTCAATTCCTGAACTTCTGCATTTGGAAAAAACAAGACAAGCAGCATAATAAGTGAATAAACTATTATCTATTTATAGCAAAGGTAACAGCCATACAGAAATGTGTCAGCTAGACACCCAGTTACATGAGATGTGAGATGAGAAATGTGTAAGCTGGTGTTAGCACAGGAGGTTAGACGCAGTAGTCACATTATTTCGCAAGCCTGCACCAAAATTTCTGAAATGTGAAGCAGTAACCAAAGCATGAAAACCTTTGCATCTCTCTCATAAAATTATGGAAGAATGTATATCCAAGAAAGTTTTCAAGATTTCTGATGCTTGATGAAAGAGTGAAGTGAACAATACACTGTAAATTAAAAAGGTATCACTCACACTGTCATCAGGAAGCTCTTGAAAAATCAGAATTTCTGTGCAACAAAAGGAGGAGTGACATCACACTCTCTCTGTACAGTTTGGGATGTAATTTGATAACTTGTATCATCAGGCAACTCAGAAGGTCAATGTCATTAAACAATTTTTTCTTTGCCATTTCCGTATGGACTAAAATATCCAACTTCTATTAACTAAAAGCATCATGCTATTCTTGGGAAAGATACACAGGGGACATGAATACATTTGGAAAATAGAGAGAAACAGGATAATTATTTATTCCTTTTGTAGGGAGAAGAGCTGAAAGGCAAACTGGGTCAGCAGAGGCAGAAGGAATGATGCCGAGTCCTTTCCAAGTGTAGATTTCAACCTGTTTGGATAATTCAGCATTATCAGATATGAACTACTGTATGTTCCTCTGTCTCAAGCCCTGTCAGGCAGGCCTATGCTTATTTTTTTATTATTTTATATATGTCATACTACAGTGGGACTACGTGAGCATTCTATACAAGAGGTGAACTTTCTTCTTAAAAGGCATATCTTAAACATGAAACAAACCAGAGGGAAGACAGCACTATAAAACCCAGCATGCCGTTGGTATAATTTAGCATTTTTATCCCCAGATGTTTTGAGCTTATCTTCTATTTGAGAGTACTGCAATTATAAGCCAGCAAAAGCATTTGGGAAATACTTCCCTTTATTGGAAAAGGGATGCTAAAACAGGCCACCGATGGTGTTTTCCTCTTGCATCCTTGTGTTGACAATGGGAAGAGCCCCTCTCGATTTTTCATAGATAGCCTATATGATTAGCGTCCTCCCTGTGATTGCTTAATCTCATCCAACACCAAAGAAAACTTTCCCTTTATATGACAGAAACAGACTGCACTAGAGAGTCATGCCAATGCTATTAACAAGGATTAGTTATCATAGAATCGTTAAGGTTGGAAGGGACCTTTCAGATCATCTAGTCCAACCATTAACGATACATACTTGACAAGTATTCTTTTTAAATGCTGACTGCAAGAGAAAGCTCATCAGAACGTCAGCAATAAGAAAGCAACTTTTTCTCTTTTGAGGTTGCCTCATTCCTGCAAAATGACAGGCTCAGCTGCAGATCTCTGCATCCCAGACTTCAGAAGCTGGAGAGAGGAATCCTGCCTTTCCTGCATAGGCATAAAAAATTTTACACATTCGTGCCTCATGTGCTGTTTACTAAAGGAGATGATATATCCACATTAAAAGAAAAATAATGCCGCTCATAGGCATATGTAAAAGTAACTTCAGAAGCTAACAATACAAAGCAGCAACTTTCAGAGCTATCAAAGCAAGACAAGGTCTATAACTTGTTTTCAATAGTTGGTTGGGTATTTCCTAAAATCTGACTTCAGGGTAAAATTTCAGACAAGGTGGAGCTTATTTTTGAAAATCAATACTGTGAGAAACTGCGGCTGTAGCACTTAAATGCAAGTATGTGCATTATCAGGAACTACAACTGAGATAACGTCCTTCCAAGTTTTCACTGGATATTTTCATTTCTACATTGCCTCAAAGGCAAGAAGGCATTAAATAACACAAGTTCCCTCTAATACTTAATTCCATTATTCCAGAACTTTTATTGTATTTCCTAATTGAAAGAAGCAACAATTTTTCTTCTTGATGCCCTGTATGGACGATGTGGCACCCATTCAAAAAGCCATTCCGCAGAAGGTTAGGCTGGAGAGATAACCATTAACAAGTGAGCTGAGTATTATTGAAATTTCACCCACAAACTTCTTTATCTGCTTTGCAATTATCTGCTAGGAAGGTCTTTCATTTTTTGGTGGTACTGTATATAAATTCCTCCGCAGTCACATCAGTTCAGAGAAAATATTTTGTGGTTAAGACTAACGGAAAAGGGAAAGAGATTGGGAAGAAGGCAATTACATTGATTAGTAGGATACAGACCACAGCCTAAAATTATGCTGTAACATTTGATATTAGAGAAAGAATACTTGCAGTATGAAAGAAAGTTGCTAGAAATGAAAAAAAGAGCCCCAAAGAGCTGCTTCATTCAAAAAAAGCTGGTCATTGCAGACTGTTGTCATTCAGCTGACAAGAGAAACATAGTAGGGATTAACAATTATATAATCTTTGTGAGTGCAAGTTTGTGTTTGTGTGGGATAAACAGAAAAGAGCTTTTCATAAATCTGATGTGTCATTAGACCACAGGGCTTCACTATTCTATTATTACATTAGATTGACACATTTTTCACGTCTCAACTAGATTCTCTTTCCTTGAGGTACAAATCCAAAAATCTTGCAATAATACATTAATTATAAGACTCTTTCTTGAGGACAGACTAGATTCAGTGCCTGACGCAGAACTTTCCTTCAGCTTGAGCACTGCAGAGGCATGTTCAGGCAGCACAACCCTTCTGTAGGGCTGCAGCTGTGTTATTAAGACTGGTTTCAAAATAGATGTGCTCTCAGCATATGCTGACATACAGGTCGTACAGACAAGGATGATTATCAGATATTATTCAAGAAGGAAGTTGCCAACTTGCAAACGGTAGTGCTGGATGCTGTGTGATTCATTCTGTGAACGAGGAGTTTGCTCTGGTCTCCCATATTACATGCTCGTTCAAATGAAGAGTTAGACTAAAATTATCTGGCTAGCTGCAATGAGTATCAGCGCTGCCAGCATGCCCAAATACTACAGTCATCTATTCTTAGTACATTTGGGCCCACTGCACTTTTCACGAGCGTAGGCAGAGGTAGCTTCGGCATCTTTACCACCTTCCAACACAGTAATTACATTTGCTCCACTCACACCTTCAGCCGAGGAGACATTGGGAAGAGATACTTGCACAGAGCTTTTACAAACTCCAAAAATGGCAAGGTGTTACTGGGAGGCATAAGATCGAAAGGGTAGCCAGCTCTGTGGTTTTCATGACTTCGAGTGAGATGTTCTTCAGGTTTCTCTTACAAGTTAGTGCCCAGACATGGGCAGTGAATGCCACTATATATCTTAAACATGTTTTACGCGCGTATATCTTTTCAAACAAGTAAGCATAGTTCCAGACACAAGACTGCACACTTCAGGTCAGTGTAGAAGTGAGAGTGGCCATTATAAGAAATAGTTAGAAATAAATGTCTTGGCATGTATGTAGTTTTGAGGATGTACATGAAGGTACTGTCCTAAATACAGATGTTTTACGAAATCAGGCCTTTATTCCTCTTACCCAGCAAAATATAAAAGCCATAACATAGGAACTCTTATTCACACTTACATTTCACTTTAAATAATATTAAAACATTTTCTATGCCACATGGACATACATTGGCCTAAACAAAACTGTATACAATATAAAGGTATGTGCCTATACCACTGGCCTTTGGAAACTGCCTCCATGTAATTTCTTACATACAGGCAAACATTAAATTATTTCCTTGTTCATAGAAGAAAGGGTAATTCACAAAGAACACGTAAAATTAAAAATGTTCCAGACCTACGTCCTGCCTAAGTTCTAGAAAACACCTCCATTCTTTCCATAACCTGGTTATCAGAAAAGAAAACCCAGATAAGGAAACGAAAAGATGCATATGCTACACTGCCTCTCACTCATTCATTTGACATTTCACACATCTCCAATTCACCTCCACTTCTTGGTAGACAGCAAGTTCTGCATCTGAGGACCCTGCCTTGCTTATCTATAAAACCACTTAAGACATCGGTAATCAGAGAAAGCAGCAGCAACCTGTATCACCCCGGTTCTACAATTCTGACAGCTCTCCATGGTGGGGAAAAGTCCATCTTTAAGGATTGAAAAAGTATTGAAGAATTTTAAGCCCAGTTATTCAATCTCTTGTTTGGCCCAAAACAGCCAGTCTAAAATCAGTAGTGGAGGAACGGACTGCAGTAAGCCCTCCAAAACATAAAACAAGCATGACCACAGACACTCTGCTTGAGCAAAGTAAATTCCAATGGCACACACAGCCCAGGTGGCAATCAGCATAGCCATTTCCTAAGCCATCTCCACCCAGATCCTGGAGAAAAAGAAAGCACAGACAGACAGGTATGCCAGGTCAGGGAGGCAAGTCAAGGTCAGGGTAACGCAGAGAGAGGCAAATTGAATATCCACTGTACCAGAAGCTCATTTAATCAGAAAAGATTTTCTTGGTAAACTGCAAATATACACATCCAGCCCGGTACCCTAGTCTGGGGCGGGGGGGGGGGGGGGGGGGNGGGGGGGGGGGGGGGGGGGGGTGAGGGGTGCACCTTTTGCATAGCTGGCTCTTGTTTTCCTGAATGTATTGCATGAGAAGCATTCCCATTGCCGCAGGTAGGGGACATTTTCCCTTGTGCTCTCACCTAGCTATTCAGAAATCTTTTGAGTTTGCTATTGCAAAAGAGACTAATATCTGTTTCAATCCGATGTATGCCTCTATCTCTATCTCTTTGAGTGGTCCTGCACACTACTTAATTAGAAGACCATGTATTTCAAACTCCGGCAATGGCAGAATTTAGTTGCATTTTCGCCCAGAAATGAGGACACCAAAATTAGAGCAATTGTCTGAATAATATTTTTTTTTGTTTGTTCCACTTAATATTCAAAATCAAAGTGAAGTGGCCTTTAAAAGACAATCTAATATTTATAGCGTGTATGATTATAAAGCACTTATGATCAAAATTATGTTGCAGATGTTCATGTGGGAACTCAGCAATGCTGAAAAAACCCAAAAGGAAGCAGAAAAATTGAAAATAAATTGGAAACTGACCAGAAGATCCTTTATATGTAAAAACCTTTTATGCAACTATGTTTTTGTCAGAATGTGCTGACTCTAATTTCAGTTCTCCAAATCTGAATATTAAACTAAAGTGCCTCAAAGAGAATAGTTACTTATTCATATGAAATGGAAAGAAAAAACAGAGAGGCTAAAACAACTGCCAATTCAGTAGGGCACAGCTCCATGTCAATCAAAGATCAAGGAAAAGCTTAATGAGGATCTAATCACACAGAATTGTTGAAGGAATGTCCAGTAACACCTGGGCTGGTGTGTACACAAGTTAAAGTTGTTCTGGTTTGGCCAGGACCGATGCTTTTCAGGCCTCTTTGAAAGAATGACATGAAAATGCTTTCAGTCCAGAAAGGTACTTCTGGCAGTAGTGCACCACATGAGGAGAATTGAGAGGACCGTGTCAGCTAGCGGAGGATGGAGGTAGGTTAAGATGCAGGAAACTGATCTCCCCTTCCTGCTCAGCCACAGGTTTCCTTGGCCTCAAAGACGACCACAAATTTCCATATAAGAATCTGAGCACAAAAGCATAACAACAACTTACTTCTGAAATGCTTCTTGAAAGCATTAATTCTTTTTTAAGAACAGTAGGAAGATTCCCTTTTTCTCTTTTTTCCTCCTATACTCTTCATTCCTCCCCCAGACTAAGGTAACGGGGATACACATTTTGGTACTTAATTAAATTAGATAGATAAAATAGGGTAATGTAACAGAAACCATTTTTATAAGAGCACAAAAAATATAGTACAAAAGTTCACTTATTGACAAGCTATTTCTCCCCAACCTCATGTTACTAAAATATAAAAGACTGAAATTTCCAATATGCCAAGTCAAGACTAGTTTTCCTAAAAAGGTATCTAATCACCTCATTCTATCTATATCTCATTTCCTCTGCGATTCTTCTCTTTCCTCCTCCTGTCAGGACACAGCGATATAACAGCAACCTTAGGAAATGCCACCTTGTCCCAAAGAAAATGAGGCACTTGACAGGCAGCCAGCTTGGGCAGCAGTGACGGGGGAAGGTGGGAGAGGACAGGGGCAGGGGTAAACGCTGCTGCACTCACACTGCAAATTATTACAGGTGCCTAAAACTAGTTAAACTATTCCAGCTGTTTCTAAAGCAAGAAATCAAGGAGCAGTGGCCTACAGGCAATGTTCCACAGAGAGAAAGGGAGACTGCATTTGTACTGTCGGGTGACTCAAGCCAGACCTTTTGCAAGGGAACCGATTATTAAGAAATCTTGGGAAACTTCACATCTTACTCCCGCAGAAAAATACATACTGAAAGCAAGAGAAATGAACCCAGTCACTTCAGAAACTATGTTTTTACAGAATATCAGAGGTACTGCAATGAGGCAGCACAAGCAGAGATTCAAAAGTACATTAAAAAAGTGTACTCTAGAAAAATTTCAGAAAAATGAGTTTTACTCCATTTACTCAGGCTGCATGCAGAGAAAATAGTGATTATATTTAAATATCAGCACTATTAAGCAGAACTGGGACAGACCTGATGAAACACCTCTTTGTTATTCAGCAGTGTAGTTCTCTTATAAAATTAGGCAAGGCAATGGCTTGCCAAGAAAAATGGGCTGATGGGAAGCATAAAGCTGTAATGTTCCATGCCGTGACTATTCTGGGCCTAAGAGAGACAGTTATCCTGAGTGAGCATCTCCTCAGGCTGGGGTACAGACACTTCCTTGCCAGAATCTCTCAGGAGCACAGACACAGAGTTCAAACTTCCTCTCCCAATCTATGTTCAAGCTCTACGTTTCTAGCAAGGTTTAACACAAAATCTGTTGCAAGGGAATGAACAGTAAACTTCGGCAAATGGTTATTTCTGGTCTGAAACGTCATATGAAATCTTAAGGTAAAAAGCAAACATATGCATCTGACATCCTGAAGATTCCCTGGGCTTGCTTTTTTCGTTGCTTTGCATCTTGTGCAGCCATTTACACAAATGCAAAATCATCATGATAATGAGCAATCAGTTGACTGATTCCAAAAAATGAGAGGTGGAACGAAATACAAGTGATACCAGAACAGCAAGTGAAACCAAAAGGAATTTAAGAAATCTAATTCTAAGCCTGAGCTTCACTTGCCACTGGTTGCAACATCTGAGACCATATTATCATAACCTGTGTTGTTAATTACTACCTAATGAATGGAAATGAGGAAATTTTAATTCTACTGGAGATTGCTTAAGCCTGAAACATACCTTTAAAGCAGAATAGTAAGTATCAGACTGTGAAAACATGCTGAAGAAATGCCTTAAAAGAAAAAAAAATATTTTTCTGCTATTGTTGTTTTCTAAAATATCCAAGAAACTGTTTCAGAACCTAAATTCTAACACATGAAAAGCTGTTTTGTTCATCCATCCTAAGGGCTATTTGTCTGGTTGTGGTACACGAGAACTTTATACTAACATAAACACTGGCACAAAATCAGGTTGATGAAACTATGTAATTAAAAAGCAGAACATGAAGTATACAGTCACTTTGATGATTTGTAGCCAGGGCTTGTTCCAACAAAAACAGCAAATATTTTTTTCCTTGCCTTTAAAGTATAATGGTGGCTGTTTTCCGATGCAAACTGAAAGACTGATTATTCAAAGTACTCCATTCATTTCATTATAACCCAAAGCAGGTGACATTCAAAGTCAAACACAACAAAAAGTGTTAGTAAGCATAAATGCTGTTTGAGTCTGAGGTATAAATGACTTCATTTCTAGGCTGACATTTTACATACAATAGTTTCCACTGAAATTGCATTAGATCACGAATCCGGTTTTGAGTCAAAGCACAAAAAGTTCTCACCATCCTCTTCTCACTCATACAGTTGGCACAACAGAGACTTGCAGCCAACTCTTCCTAACAAAAACTGAAGTGTTACAATTGGTCCCACAGAGTGTGTGGAAGAGCTTCTCTACCGCTGCATCCACAGATTGTGTTTTAGTCAGAGCAGTCTACTTGTGCATTACTACAGTGATTTCAAGCTGACTTTTTTGCTTTTAAAGGCACCTGATTGGGTTTATATCTTCACGCTGAAGTTGATTACAACCTGCTGATACACATGGTACTCGACTCAGTCATCTCCCATTATCAACTGAGCTAGGTTTAGCTATGACCCTGAAGTGGATGATGGAAACTGTAATTGTTTAACAGCTTTGTTTTGAACAGGCAATACTACGAGCCTACGAAGTAGTCAGTCTAACTTCCTGGAATTTTGCTCATTTTTTAGTTATCTTATGTAAGCCCATAACCATGACCTGCTGAAAACAAGGAGATTTCTTTCCCTCTAAACTCAGAGAGACAGATTCGAAACTCTTAAACTGTGTTCCTTCTTCTTTGCTATTTCTTAAATATTTTCCCTAACTTGAGTGTCCTGGGTGTTGATCCTGCTGTGCCTTCTCATTACATCAGCATATAGGGTAGTTATACGTACCATAGGGTGCTGGGAGTTATGTTCCCTGAAATAAAGTTGTGACATTCATAGACTGCTTGTAATAACTAACTGACACAATCTCTTAAGTGAGTGAAGGTTATAACATAACCACTGCAATCTGTAGTTACTCTTACACCAGCCTAAACCGGAAGCTACTGCAGAGCAATTTTACTGTTTTCCTTAGCAGTTACAAGACAAACTCTTTTGGCAAAATCATCTATTTCTGTAGCCAGTATACCGTCTTTTCATTCATGAGTGCGCTGCAGCACTTCAAGGCATGGTTTGTTATAGTTTCATGTGAATTCCATAAAAGAAATTGTTTTCAGGAGTAAATTCCCCTTGGACAAAAACCATAGGTCACGTTGGTCAGTCTTGCCATGACATAACACTAATTTTCCCTGAAAAAGGTGCTCCGATAATCTGTAATATCTGAGCACCTTCTTTAGGGAACACTAATATGAAAGACAATAGATAGACCCTAGGACCCTTGTTTACAAGAGCTACTGGCACAGTCTTTACCAAGGAGCAGTATTTCCACTGGTAAGAGAAAAATGAGTTGCTTTTAAAACCAAAGTATCAGGGTTCCTAGTTTTGTAGCTGTCTAGAGCATGAGATTGCATAGCCTGATTTCCCATTAACACTGGGGAATACCGTTATCAAGTTGTTCCTGTACTGAGGGTAAGTCTGTGCTTGATGTAATTCTTGATTTGATAACACCAAGAAATAAAGCAGAGGTCTCTCCTAAACCATATTTTCCTTATTTTCATAAAATAGAGGTATATAGTATATATTGACACATTCAGAGTGATTTCCTACAGTAATCTGAAAGGAACAAAACCAATTTCAAGGCTATTGTATAGGAAGTTCCACCTTTTGCTGACAACAAATGACAAGCATTGCCAGCTGGTGGTGATGGTTCTTGGTACAACAAGAGGCAGTTCTCAAGGGATCTGCCACACACTATGATGTATAAGATGGTTATCCAAAGAATAGCAGCACAGATGCTAAGATTACAAAAGGAAATGTGTTTTAGTGATTTTTCAGTGGAGAGGCACGACGAGGGGTTTGCACAACCCTAGCTAATCATCAAGGACCTACCCTTGTCACACCTGGGAGAGGGTTTTGCAGACACGGTTCCTTAGTTGCCCAGACCCTGGACCTAGCTAAGTACATCTTGGGTCCATCCGTGCTCCCTTGACTAGATTTCCTTCTGACAGAAACCACAATGTATAGTCAAGTCTGCTTTGCCCTCAAACCTCGCAGCTGGGAAGTGCTTTTGGCTGCCTCCGTTCAAACGAAGCCCCTGAGACCCCATTACTAGATTAGAGCTAAAAGTCCACAATTGGACTGATAACTAGTGACAGCTTCAATAAACAGGCAGAATGTTCAAATATTAGACGATGCCATATCCAAGGGATTCTGGCTCTGATCAACATAAGAACAGGATAAGAAATAGTTTACCATGTATTTTAAAGCCTTCTGTCTGTTTTGCAATCATTAACTAGGTAGCCAGTGTAAAGATTTGATGATGTCAATGAACCACCCAGTTTGCAAATAGGAAAATTTAGTGTCACAGCAAGGACAAAAATTCAGGAACAAGTATCTCAGCCTTACACCCCATCCCAGCAGGATTTCACCATACAGACAGAGATACAAAGCAATTGCCTGTACAAATGTAGAAGCGTGCGGAGTATATTGGGTTAACCCACATGAGCTGGTTAGCTTTTAAGCTGTGTTTTTAACAGGCGCAATACTTTAAAGGGAAATAGCAGATAGAGAATGTGGATTGAGGGCTCTATTTCCTTTTTTTTTTTTCCTATGTTTACTTGTTTTAGCTTTCTAGGCCACTCCCATTTTTAAAGAAAGATTAACACATTATTTTGCCCCAATTACGCATGTAACAGCATTCAAGTAGGTTGATGACATTTATTAGAAACAAATGAATGTTTTAGTGCAAACAGATATTTCCATTTGTCTTGTCGCCTCTAGGGAAAAATCCTACAGATTTTAATAGAAAAAAAGACACTTCTCTACTGACTAAGTTTTAAATGTAAATTTATTAAAATCTTTCCTTTTTTCTTTATGGACCTAGAAGGGGCCCTTCCTGAACTACAGAAACTAAACGAATTTCCTCTCTGAGCTATATGGTGTCAAGAAACAAACAAAAAATGGTAAGATTCTTTCCTTTCATACAATGTGTAAGAGTGAAAGTAGAATTACATACGCCTTTTATAAGTTTACTAGTCGCTCACAGCCCAGGTTTAATTTCTTTTTTTCCATTATGCAGCACTGCAGAGGTTAACAAAAGACCAGGCACAAAGGCAGTAGATGACTGGCACTGCACATTGAAGATGAGCAGAAGAACTGCCTAAGAAAAAGCTCACAGATACTTCTACTGAAAATACCTCCACTCACTCTGTATCTGGCAGCCAGTGAGGTATAAACAGGGTGAAGACAACTCTTTAAGTAGAATGTATTTATTTTACAACCTGCCCACCCTGCCTGCCTGCTTCCTCTATTAGAGCACTTTGCTGTGCACATGAAGAGCTCTCCTGGAGGCAGTTACATTTATGAACTGTTTGCTCTCTGCTCGCCTTGCAGCCAGCAGCGGCACAACCATTATTCACTCCGAGGAAAAGGGAACCAGGTGAAGAAAAACGACTCTCCCTGAATACCCTCATAAATTCACATGGAGAAATAACCACGCACCACTACCCAAAACCTTTAGTTTTATTAATGGCAGGAAGGCAGTATTTCTACCCAATAAATCTTCTTAGCTTCACCTACTGGTCAAAATGGAAGACACACCGTTTTGGCCAATTCTACTAGCCTTGTTATTACAGGTCCTGAAAAATATTAAATCATGTAATCTGGTTCACAGTAGTGCCTGCTGGCAGAAATACACTCTCAGAGAACAAGTAAGTAACGTGGGAGGTTGAGCACCAACACTTTTCTCCATGCTCAAGTACAACCCCAATGGCCCTGAGGAGAGCAGTAGGATAAACAAGTCGGGGGCGAAAAAAAGAAATCTGAACATAACCTGAAATCTGAACGAAACCTAAAGTAGAGTGACAATAATGACAACAGTGGTAGTGCACTGGACCACACTACAGATGTCAATAATACATATTAACTTAATGGGCAGCGTAACTTACACTGTTCCTTTCTTGATGGATAATTTTCGCTATTCATAGCACTGTGACAATATTTACCACCCCATAAATGTGCTTTGAAGCTAGCAACATAAAAACAACCAGGTGCTCTAAGAATTACAAGAACCACAGTAAGATCAAACTGGTGGTTATTCACTTGTAGGTGAACCGGCTTCGGCGCAACTGTTTCATCACCAGGCGAAATTAGCTGAACCCTCCACATTTAAAAATTAATAAACCCCTCAGCAGCTGTACCACAGTGCAGAGCGGAAAGAGTTAGACCTCAGGTCTATGGGACACTCTGTATGGTTATTAGTATGTGTCTTTTGCAGATATGAAATGACTGACACTAACTGCTGTGTCGGGAGCCAAGGAAAGCACTGCCACTGTCTTTTGCAATTTGTCTAAAGAATAAAGAATATACCACATGCAAACCGAAGCTGAACCAATTCATGAGCCAAGTGCATGACTTAAATGCCCATAAAATATTCCAGGTTATATTAAGTATAACAGAGTGTTTTTTCAAAAATAAGTGCAGATGAGGCAGTGATTTCACATCTCTTCTGACAGTGCATCTTCCTGAACTTCCACTATTTGCCATTGATAAGGCAAAATCAATTGTGCCTTTGAACCAAACTGCATTGTATGGGGGCCAGGGGCAGAGGGACTTCTCATGACAAGTAGAGGAGTGAACAAAACCAGCATTACTGCTCAGCTTTACAAGATTATGCTCTAGGCAACATATTTCTTTTTAGCCTGGATGCAAAAGGAAGCACGTGCCGTCATCATATCAATCCATCCATCATTCCCCTTTTCCTTCCCCAGCAAGAAATTTTGATTCAACTAAGTTCAAATTCAAAGACGTTAACACCCCACAACTTCTGTGAAAACAAGCAGCCAGACTACAGAGACACACGAGGTAGCCTCCCCCAAATGAAGTGCAGTCATGATATTCTGCAGTGGCTGATAAACCAGGAGATTTACTCCTCCCCCAAGCCAGGCTTTAGAAGGTGCACTGCTCGAGCAACTACTTCTCTGTTTTTACAAAGCCGGCAGAGCATAAACACTATGAGGGTATTATCCACGTTACTGAAATGTGGTGTTATTAGCAGGAACATTACAGATTCATTTTTTACTACAGATCTTTAAGTGGGAGGCTCATTATGGTGTTGTTTTCAAAAGCTGAGAACAAGTTTGCAACTCTCCAATGTGCTCCACAGGCTTTGTTCTGCTTTCTTGTCTTGTCAGTGAGCAACATATTCTCCTAAACTGAGAGACTTTTTTTTTCCTTCTTTTTTAGGGGAGGCTGCGGGAGACAGGATGCAAATGGCATCAAAACACATTTTCTGCAAGAATAATGTGAAGTCAACCTTGCACAGCTCAACATTTTTAATCACTTGCATGCATATAACTTATGTGAGGAATAAAGTTAAAATGATTTGTTTACTGAATGGTGGCAAGTCTAAAAATGCACAAAACAGATGAAGGATACTCAAGTGTCTGCTTAATTACAGTTAAATATAGGAGAACATGTATAATTTCAGCCTTCAATACCCACACCTGGCACTACCCACTTCAGAGCTTTGTGTGATAAGCACTCTGAGCATCAGCTTTCAGATGGCCCTGGAAATGGGATTGAGGCATAATGTGGATTTCCCATCCACCAGGCTGACAAAATCCCCTACAATACTGAAGGTGCTGATACTGATCTACTTACTTCTATACTACTTCATTATGTCTGATCTGATGTTATGACTTAACATTATGGCCGGATTCTGGAAATGAGGAAGGTTCTGCAGTTTCTCCAGCTGTAGAATGATCTCTTCTCATCACTGAGTTTCAGCTCACTTCAACCACAGGGGACACAGGCCAGTGATGCCTTGCATATAATGAAAAAATAATAAAAACCAAGAAAAACATAACAAAGACTTACTGCCAAAACAGCAGAAAGTAACCGTATGACAGAAGAACTTTGAAAAATGGATATTTCTAGGCAAACCACAGGCGAGTACTTTACAAGTACTCTTTGCAGAAATATATCATTGGGGACACAGCAGCTGGCATGAGGGGTGCTTGAAAAATTGCATTTTTTCACACGGATTTGCACTTTATGATGAGGACACCACAATACATACCAGGTCATCTCACTTGTCACTAAAATGCAGTCACCAATAGAGTGGAAGGTGATTACCAATTAAGAGCAGATAGCGACATTATAATAACAGCTTTGAGCAAGAGATTTTGAAAAGCCATAGGGGGAATTTTAGGTAGGCAGAATGTAATTATCTATTTGGAATTCAGCCAGATACACGCAACTCTCAAAACTCTGCATTTGCTGCCAATCTAAATAACACCGCATCCCCACAATTTGCAGCGGTGGGATTGCTAGGCAGGTCACAGATTAAGCACTAGGTACCTCATGAGCTATTTGCAGGATGGTTATAGCAAACCCTGCTGTCTGGGAAGAAAAGAGCCAGAAAAAGAGCCAGAAAAGTATCAGGCAGCATGACAAACTGTTACTTTGAAGTCAAGGGCAAAACCTTTTTCACACATTAGAGATGTAAAAAGTTATTTGGCATATCAACCTTCTTGCAAGCAACTGCAGCCATCTGGCTTGCTTTCAAACCTCCCGCCCAGACAGGTCCTTTATTATATAGCCCCTGGGGAACCTCACACATTTCTGACAGCTCCAGCAGATGGGTGCTTTCCCCTCCCTGTTCCTATCTGCCTATATCTGTGCTTTGGCTCACAGTAGCTTTCTGTTTCCAGACATGCTGCTGAAGCTGGAAACAAGTGCCAACTGAATCGGATCTTTTCAACAAGACACTCGAAGCTGTGTTCTCTGCACTTAACAGGCCATCTACAATCCTCTGGGCACACGCTCTCACTCTGTTTTCCTTCTCCACGTTGTGCTATTCATTTGAGGAGACAAGCATATTACCCATGTTAGCAACATGGGTTGGAAAGAAGCCCTCAGAGTCCATCCAGATCACTTCACCTAGTTAGTGCTGTAGTCTATGATGCTCTTTTCATCCAGTCTGTTCAAGCTCTGTTTTGAAGAGAGCAACATAGTAGACAGTAGAGCAAGTAAACCCCTCCCCAGCTCCTGAACGCTTTTCCCTACTGACTTAGTAGACAGAGCATAAGTGATTTCCGCTGGTTTCTCAGCACCTTATCTTTCTAGGAATGGTTAGAGCTCGAGGAGTAGTAGCAAAAAACAGAGACCCATAAGGGAAAATGTACAATACACTGGGAATACATTTCCTGCTATAAAGATTAGAATACTAGTTGTATCATTTATAAACATATAAGATTTATGAATTCTCCTTCATTTTCCCGCTTCAGGGGATGAACCTGTTCTGAATTGAGAGATTAAAAGGAAGCTCTTGCGAGGTTATGCCCTGAACTGTTGAGTTTAGTATCACAGAATAATTTAGATTAGACAGCACCCTTGAAGATCCAGCCCCCCACACAAGAGCAGGGCCAACTTCAGACTTACATCAGGTTGCTCAGGGCCTCATCCACTAAAATTCTGCGTATTGCCAAGGACAGAAACACCACAGATACTTCTGTAAGAAATTCAGAGACGTGCAGACCAGAGGTCTGACAAGGATAGCAATTATTGTCTGTGATTGTAATAGCCCTAGGGAGATACTCACAGCCGAAAGACCTATACTGAGATTCTAATCTGCCTTTAGCTAAAAGGAAAGGCGAGAGTCCTGCAAAGGCTGATTTGAGAGAATCTGAGATAATACAAGGAGCCTGTCTCTTCTAATTTTGTAAACTGCCTAGGGAAATAAGCCTCCCAGGTCAACGCTTTAAATTAAGTACCTACATTTAGGAGGTGTAACTATCCAGCAAAGGATAAATAACACTTTCCTAAATATCAGGAACAACTAGGAAAAACAGCACCATCCACTATTACTGTAGCACTATGGTTGTCCAGAGATGATACTGATGAACATATTTAGAAATCTCCCCAATTTCACAGTGCCCTCCTTGCTTCAAACAATCAAGCCAGTCACACACAACGTGAACTGCCAAATACAGGTGATTTGGGAGAGGTGGGCATGACCTGAAGGCTACACTCATTTACCCAAGTAACAACTTTTTAAGTAACTCTTTTACTAGAGCCACTTGAATTTGGACAAGGTAGTAGAAAAAAAGACAGGAGAAGAAACCAGGTACTCTTCTCTCTGCAATGTAGAACTCATTCATGCTCCAGAGAGGTACAGATTAAAGGGCAAACTTTTCTGCAGCCAGACTGCAATA
Organism: Himantopus leucocephalus; assembly: GCA_003993805.1. Classification (NCBI taxonomy): domain Eukaryota; kingdom Metazoa; phylum Chordata; class Aves; order Charadriiformes; family Recurvirostridae; genus Himantopus; species Himantopus leucocephalus. The sequence goes on along the minus strand of RSEF01000013.1, from coordinate 7,941,575 downwards.
TGACCCTAGTTTATTATGGGTAGGGTGCCCTTATTTTTAATTATCAGTGCAATACATGTTTTAGGGCTGTTAACCTTGACAGAATGTCTTTAATTAGCTAGTGCATCAGAAGTGGGACACCTACATTATTTCCAACACAAAGTAGTTAAGCTCTAGTAGCATGATTCAGCGCAGTTTTGCTGGATTCAAGGATTTACTCAATCAAAATTTAACTTTCAACAAAGTATGATACTTGTTTTCATTCAGAAATTAGCTGCAACGATGTCTTTAACGCAACTCCTTTGACAACAGTGTTTTCATGATGTTTAACTAAACCCAGCCTTTTGAAGCAGACTGCTAAATTTTTAATTAAAAGTTTAACTGAAAGCTCAGTTAACGGACACAACCAATCCGAAATTGTATACTCAGATCACAATATGATCCAGATCTGCTTGGAGTAGGCTTCAGGTCTGACAAAACTGACGAAAAATGGTCAGCAAAATCAAGACCATGAATTCTTCATTAAAACCATAACAGATCTGTGAAAGCTCTTCATGAAAGCTTTGAGGTTGAATAATCTTGTATTGTAACACATTCTGTGGAGCTACAGTAAGGATGGGTGACCCTAAGCCTGATGAGAGAAGACTGTGAGAGATCCAGCCAGACCAACTCTGTCCACTTTTGGTAGACAGAAGTGTACGTGTGGCAATAGAGATGCCAAAGCTCCAAAGGGAGCTTAGAGCATAAGGTTTCTAAGCTGCATTATGGGGGGTGAGCTGTTCCTACATGACTGGTAGTAAGGAGAAGGATTAAAGGTGAAGCTAATCCCCCCCACCCTGATTAGTGCCAAATAAATAGTTTGAGGTTTTTTAAGCTGTTATTTGATTGTCAGCAAACAAGAACCATAGCTACGCTCAGGTATACTGGATAAATTATTCAACTACAGCAGTACAACTCTCACCATTTCCTAGCAGAAATCTGTTCCTTGAACAACCCTAGCTAGTCAAGCAGAAACCAGACACGGCCATCTCAGTGTATTCTGTCCATTGCCTCCTCACTGCCAACCATATCACTGATGAAAATAAACCACATTTTTAAGACAGCACATGTTTAAAACCTGTGATGGCAGAGTTCAGTTAAGGAGTGCGAGAAGTGCAGTTATGGTACATTGTTGACTTGGAAGAACTGCTATCAAGTCCATGAAAACTAACAGTGTCCATGCTACTAAAAGACAAACAATAAATACAGAATGTTATGCTGTGTGATTTTCTACATCAATTATTCCAGCTGCAGTTTATTATTAGATTTTATTTAAAGCGTGGCACAAGTGTTTGAACAGGCTAAGCGGCAAGGAAGCAAAGCATTATAGGATATTCTCATTTTTGGGCTCCTAATTGCAAAGCAATATATTCTTTCAGCAGGCAACGCTGCCAGAGAAGTCAGTTTAAACATTTTAGATTTTTATGTGGGCTTTCAAATGGAAAGAAGGACTTGTAGCCAAGCAACACATTTGAACAAAAGATTGCTAGTGGCGCTGCAAGAGAAAACTCCTGGACACAGCATGACATTAGCACTCGCCAGCTAGAGCCCTAGAGGTCAAATCCTGCTTAGGTCACTCAGGGAAAGTGACTGCACAGGAGCTCTTACTTAAGTACCCAGGGAACAGGAGTTTCTGGCATAAAATGGCAGCAGCGTTTGGCATGGTTGGCAATCTGTGATGGGGATGAGCTCCAGATGTTACAGGTCACTCTCAGAGCTGCATGGAAAGCTCACAGGGCACCTGTAGGCCCGTCTCTGGCTGCTGTACAGGTTGTGGTGAATCAGGTTTCAGTGGAGCTTACCGCCAGGCATTTCAGGGGATCAGGAACCTGTAACTGAAGCCATATTTTCAACTGTTCTTGGCAGTCTGTGGCTCTTGCTGAGAAACTCCTAGGCAGATTTGCAACAGCGCTCAGAATGGAGTCTCAAGCTTAAGCCTCTGACAATCTGCTACCTTCCCAAAAAAGAAAGATTTCCTGAAGAAATCTGTCATACCTTAGTCACTCACCATCATTCACCTGACAACAGCCCAAATATGGTTACAAGAAAGTTGAAGGAAAGAGGCTGGGTTTTCAGCAATGTTTCTAAGTAACACCTTGCAGTAAACTAACGGCCCGTTAGGAATTATTCAAAATACACTCCTTTCTGTTTTCTCCAGAGAGTTCAGAAAACTGAATAGAGATGAGCAACTAAGATACAGAATGGCAACAGCAGCTTTTTGGACCTTCTCCTTTTTTCTCTATGAAATCTATGCTCCCTAATAGTCCCTTTAGTTCTCAAGCTCTCCGGATGCAGAAGACCAGAGGAAGAGGGTGCTTCTGAGCAATGAAAGTGAACTTGCAAGCAGGCTCATCTTCTGAGCTGCTGCCACTTCATTTTCCTGGACATCTGTCTATGTATTCATCCGTGCTACTCTGCTGCACAGAACTTCTTTTGCTTTGAAATGTGTTAACACAAGGCTCAGTACTGGCCCTTTTAAGCAAAAATTCCATTGCACATGCCTGGGTAAAAAGGAGGATGAGACCAGCGACACCCATTTGGTTTTCTGACTTGAAGAGTTGTGTCTCTGTAGATTTACATCACATATGGACACTCTGTCATATATGGACACACCTTCTAGTGAAAAAAAAAATATCTTCTTTTCATGTTATCCAGTATGACTGTCCTCAAGCTCTCTGACTGAAGTAACTTGAAAAATACAATCACAGTTTTACAGACACAGCTGGAAAATGGCACTTAACCAAAATGCCAAGTTAAATGACAGATCAAGCAGTTTGGAGAGGCTGCAGATAAGGATGTTTCAGAGTTACAGTTCTCTTGATTTGTTTAGAGAAAAGGGATTTTATTCTTAAATAGCAGATTGAAATCTTGCGGATTGAATTAGGAGAAAAATCTCAGTCTCTCAGTTCACCCCTCCCACTGTTTAAAAAATTAAGTATTTTAAAATCCACTTCATATTCTCAGTCCTCATCTATGAAAACCATCTGTGAGACATCCTGCAGCAGAAAGAGGCAGCAATAACTTCAAGGTCTCTGTGTCTATTTGGCAGCCAGTGAACTTGTCAACACATTTACCATTAGAGCTCCAGCAGCATAACCTATTCTTGCATAATTATTGCATAATGATTTTCTTTGACTATTCCATAGGAAAAAACCAGCATGTTTATAGTTAATAATATTCTAGCCTTTATTTCAGTCAAAACTGCCAAGTTAGGAACAAGCTAAAGTAAAATTTAACATTTCTTAAAATGGTTATCCATCTTTTCTATCTCCTGGTAAAAGTGGGATTTTTCAATAATCCCTCCTCTGCATGGTCTAGTACCTCTCTTCTGTATTGTACAAGCCATATGCAGTATAATACATCTCAACATTAGGGACTGGATTGCCTTTCCAATTTACCACACCTAGGAGGTACCGATGTACCGTGCCATTTTCAACTTCAAATCTCCTCCCTTTTTCAAACACCCAGATAAATCAGCCTTGCAGCATGCTCCAAAGGCCACTAAACTTTGGTTCCAACAATTTTGTTGTAGCAGTAGGAGGAATGTAGTCTCCAAGGTTACTGGGACACAGGTAATTTAGAAATTTCAAGCAGCTCATTGAATTGCACAGAGAAGATATGTTCCCCGCAGGAAGCAACACTGTGAAAGCAGATAGACATTGTCTGCATTAACTGAAATTTCCGAGTGCTCTGCAGAGTCAGCCCTGCTCAGCAACGCAGGCTGGGGGCCATGAAAGCCTGGGTTCCCGCAGTGGGGTCCTGCAGACCGCTCGACTGTGCAGATGGAAAAAACTTTGCAATCCCCATGCTTGGGGTTCAGAACTGCTTCTGAGAGTCCAATCAGGCTCAGCACCCACGATGCTGTACTCATGCCTGTTGTCACAGAACAGAATTTGCAATTAGATGCAGAAGCAAAGGGAACTAGCTCCTTTCTATTCCCGTCATACACAGCTCTCCCGTGTAAGGGATCAATTGCTTGATGGTTTTCTCTGATGCATGCTGTAGGGGCAGGCTTAAAGATGTTTTTTTGACCTTTCCTATCTCCATGAAATACTTTATGGCAGAGCCCAAATAGCAGAATTAGTGTATATTCCTCCACTTGTAAGAATGAGCCAGGTAAGGGTCTGATCTCAGTTACCCAGGCAACTGCAAACAGCACGGCCTGCTCGTGCTCATTAGAAATTTTTTTTAAAAAACATTCAATCCCGGAGTCTGCAGTGCTTCCAAGTAATTATATTCATATGCTGCATATATGCTGCAAAAATAGCTTCTTAATTTTCTGCCAGCCAAATTAACCATGAAAACGGACCAGTTTAAGAATGTAATTATTGTAGACTAATTCTGCCAACTAGGCAGTCAGTATTACCTCAACCTGGGCAGCCCGATCTCCTGGGATTTCACTTGCCTGAGGCTTTTTACAGAGAGCAAGACAGCTTGGAGCACGCATTAGGCAGGGAGGGCAGGTAGGCAGGATGAGTTGTGATGGAAGGGGCTCTACTTTGAGCTTCGTTTCTGCAAACACACTGCTGCAAATCTTCAGCAAAAGCTCAGAAGATTTTCGGTATGGCAGTGGGGAAGGAAAAATCCCCCCCACTCCAGGAGCCAGGATCAAATGTCTTCAGAGCTTAAATAACTAATTAAATAATCCAGACAGCCCCAGCTGAACTGCAGTTTGAGGAGGAGGAGCCTACAAATATAAAATGGGACCGCTAGTGGATGTAAAGGTATGGCACACAGGTAACTGTATGAGGGGAAAAAATGTATCTGTTTCCAGAGAGAAAACATACTTGCTGCTCTGGACCCTGAGACATTTAAGGTGTAGGTTCCATAGTCTGTCTTTTAGGAAGACCGTATGAAGGTACGTCCCTTCCATCTTGGTGCTGCTGTGCAGGGATCAGTTCTGGTCAGCGGAAGAACAAATTTCAGCTGCAGCCGGGAGGTTGCCTGTGCTGAAGCGCAGGCCGCCTTCACCTCCTGTCCCACTCCAGCAGCAGCAGTCAGCACAGCTTTCTTAGGCCTTCAAGTGCTGGCAGTGTACCCGAAAAAGTGTTCTGCTGCTCTCCGCAACCTGCCCTCTTTGCTTTCCCCTACAACTTGCCCTTCCATGTAGGAACCCAAAAGCAGGATCTCAGCTGACCAGACTGAGTTTAAAACATCTCAGCTCCTGCAAATGGTCCTGCTGAGCCACCTATGAGGCAAAGGAGAATAAGACTGAATGTTTAACACAGCTTCCCAGTGCTCCCGGCAGCAAGTCAGAAATCCCTTGCACAGCTCTGCAGCCCCAGGACACCGTTCAGCCACCTGGAGACGCTGACACACAGCACACCCCGTCCGTCCCTCCTCGCTGGGGATCTGAGAGAGGAATGACCCTTCCAGAGCAGTGAAAATAAACGATGTCTTCAAAGACTGTAACTAAATGAAGACTTCAAAGGAGAAGTGGCAGAACACACTGCTACCATTACAAGCAGTCTCTGAAGCTGGTGGAGATCTAAAAGAATGTTTGAAAGATGGCAAAGAATACAGACGAATGGGAATCAAATCTTCTTGGGAGAGGTGGCATCATGTTGATGAGAGAGAGAATCTGTCAGCACAGAACAGTTGATAAGTCTTTTCTGTTCTATATAATACATGCTGGGTGATGTTTCTCAGTAGTGGTTAACCAATTAGTGTATTTACTGGAAGATGGAGCAGTGCTGAGTTCAGATAAGAAAATATTACTGTTCTTCTTCTATAAATTTGGTTTGGGCAAGAGAAGTAAAGCACTCTGGGTCATACTGACACATTCAGTATGTGTTTGCCAAATTGGGCAAAAATAGCGCTGGAATGAATCATGCTTACATCTCAGGAGTTCCCCTCAGGACCTTTTAGGGTCTCAACTCTGGCCCTACCTTCAACGTCCTGACATGTCCACCTCAACTGTGCTACAAGTGTTCCTGCTTTTCCCTAAGCATCTAAGGATCTGCTTAGGCACTTCAGAAGAAAAACAGTTAAAAGAGGTTTTCTCTCACTTTTTGCAATACGCAGATAGGAGAGAGCAAGGGACCTCCTGGGATCGGCTAGGAACAGGCCCAAATGTAAAGGCAAAAATTATTCTTTGAATGCAAGTGTAACAGTTGCACTGCAGCTTGTAACATTTGAAGATTAATCACTTTGAACACTAGAGGCTAAGGAAGCTAAATTCACAAGGATTTACAGTACAGCTGTGAAAAAGATCCAGGGCAAGCACCTAACGTAGACACAGCTAACTAGGCACTAGAGTAGACACCATTCAGAACAGGACGATCCTCTCTCTCTTTCCACGGGCTATAGGAGGCACTTGGCCCCTATGACTAGCTGTTATAAATTCCCTGCTAAATTCCAGGACTACTTAACTTTAACAAAAAAAATTTGCCTTTGGCTTTTTTTTTTCCTCTCTCCCTGCTAATGGCAGGGATGGAAAAAAAAAGCTACATTACTTACGCTGCTCAAATACTGCAGTCAAATTTCAGTAAAAATACAGTATTCTGAAAAAGCAAATATGGAGCTCCAGGTTACTGCTCTGGCTGGATAGCCTCATATGAAAAATCTCAGCAAGTGAAAAAAACAAACAAAAAGCCTCCACTGTTGCACCACATTATGGTAGTGATGCACTGTTTTTTTCAAGACTACTTCTACAACTCTTATGAAAAGAATGGATATTGATAATTACAAAAGATTTTTTTCAAGTTAGATGTTGATAACCCATTTCAGTTCCTCTACCACAAAAAGAAGCAATAAACATTAAGGCGCAATGAGGTCTATGAACATTAAGTAATTCGTTACACAAAGCTTGAAAGACAGCAACATTGAAAGCTCTCAAGACTATTTTTAGATGGCCCAAAAATAAGGACAAGTGTGGATTTTTACCATTTGGAAGCAAAAAAAAAAGACATCTTAAAAGATATAGTGACCATAAGTCAATGTATATAAAGCAGGAAAACATGAATAGACACAGCAGACAGCAAAAGCAAATAATAGCCATGGGGAGTGTTAACCAGGGCACTGTCAACTGATTCTCCACTTTTTGTCTGTCATCTGGAGTGATTGTCATAGAAGCTGGTCACTATTATCTTAACTATAGACACTTTCTCTATAGGAGATTTATCAAGGTGGACATTTTTATGAAACACCTTTAGAAAGAAAAAAAGCTCTTTATTATTTTTTGTGAAGCAAAGATAACTTGACGAGGACCTTTCAAAGTGCTTGACTGTGTTTTGTGATATAACACATGTATTAGCTGTAAAATCTTTAATATAAGATCAATTTGGTAAAAGAGATTAGTATAAATCCATACGAAAACCTTTGCATTCTTTTAGTGGAAAGAACCTGTCATTTCCTGTCAAATGTTCTCAGCTGGCAATTATTATTGTACCTATATTTTTTTGCCTTTCATGTATTATGAGCTAGGTGGGAAAAAAAGTCTCTCACATCAAAGAACAAATATAAAAATAAGTTTTAAAAGCTTTGCAAAAAGGATGCTTTAGAAAACACATCAGATGCCATTCTAGTGTCCAAGCGAAGCAGAAGTTATTAAACCATACCTCTAGAGTTAGAAAAGAATGGTTCACTCTGCAGGAAAAAGATGAAAGCCCCGCTAGCTGTTAACAAAGACAAATAATAAGTAGCTGTGAATGTCTGTATGGTTATGAACAGTTACAAATGAACGACTGTAATTGCTACTGTGCTCTGGCTAAAAACTGCACACCTTGTTATGTTTGTCACCTCTTTTCTATCTACTTCTCAAGGCTTTTTCAGTTGATGTTAATCCCGTGGACTGTTTGCAGAGAACACCTCTCGGCAAATACTTGTTTCTGAGATAACTTCAGTGATTCAGAGAGTATTGAGAAGACAACTTCCACTTCCAGGAAAAGCTGATTCATATCCCTTTCTGCGTGCTGGCTGCACCCTCTCTCAGGCCAATTCCACTCACTTTTGAGGTGGCTTTAGCTCTTCAACCTAATATCCTCAGGAACATGAAGGGTGAATTGCAGCTGCTTTTCTGTAAAGCAAAAGGCTTTTACCATCTGGTGCACTGTTTCTGTGTTGAGATCAGACATGTGAATCAAGCCATTTATTTATGCATTTACTTCTGCATGTACTGCAGGCATTTCTGCCCATTCAAAAGAAGAGGAAATCTTTGAACACAATGGATATTCTCTTCACTTTTAAATTAAACATGGAATTTCACTCAAATGAAAAACAAAAATTTAAAGAGTGATTGGTGGGCTCATCTGAAAAATTATTTCAACAGCAGAAGATTTTATAGCATAAAGGTGCAATTCAAGAATTGATGCACGGGGGCACCCTACCTTTAGAACTGTATACAGCGTTACCCATTCTACAACAAACAAATCACCTTACATTTTAATCTGTCCAGAAACACGTATCCAACTATTCTGGCACCTAGGATTTTCACACTGTTAAAGACAAGCTGCGTAGTACACAGAACCATTAAAATTCTGTCTTTATGTCTCTTCAAGTCTCAAAGTCAGGTTCTTTAGCCAAAGAAGCTGTACTACAACCTTTGTGAAATCTTTTTATTTATTAAATCCTTGAATTGACTTAGCGCCCCAGAAAATAAAAGCCTACTGAACTTTCCATTTATTCCTGTCTAGCTCCAACCCATTGCTTTATTTGACATAAGCAATTCATCTTGTTGAAGCCCCCATTTAAAGGTTATGACAATTTGCACAGGACATGATAGAACTTGTAATGTCATCACTGACAAGGCTACAACCTTCACTTGTCTTATTCTTGTTCAAATCTTGGCCTGAGTTACTTAAAATGACACTTTTCCATTGCCAGTGACTGAGTCAGCCAGTGATTGTTGCCCAAAATAATACAAATTCATAAAAATAAATGATAGGAGATAGTTATTTTTAACATGTTTGACTTGGTTCCTGAAATATCACTCAGTGACACAGAATAATAACTCATACAAAGGGTGAACCAGCGAGAAAGCTGGAGTGGGATTGACAGCACTGCAAGTAACAACACAGGAGGCTCTGACGCCTCCTACTTCCTCCCCCCGCCCCGCCGCTGCATCCAGCTTTGCACAGGACCTATTAAAACACTCATCGTGCAGGTCATATATCTGCCAAACTCTGTCCAAACAACTGGAGGCCTTGAACTGCTTGGTGAGACATGAGATGAGAGAGCAAATTTCTGGGGTCAGTCAAGCTAGTTTTCGTTTGCCATCTTATCAGGATTTTGAAACAAGCCTTCAGAGGAGGAAGAGTTAAACATTTTAACTGTGAAGAGTCTTCTCTCCAAAGCACAAGCTTGCAGATACTGACACAGGTGCACCCCTAATAACACTCAGATGTAGCACATGAGTAAGTTAGACAAGCTGAATTTCAATATCACAAAGACCACAAATTCCAAATCAAATCCAGGTTTACATCTACACAAAGTATGTTATGTTGGGCAATTATATAACTGAACTTTTCATTATTGGTAGCCAGAGGTTTAGCACGTTCTCACATTAGCATACAGCATAGGTCAGTGGTCCTGTGGAGATATCACTGTCCCCAGGCGCCCAGCCAGCTGGTCAGTGGTTTTATAGCAGCCATGACCCTTCAGAGCTACCGCTAGCCCTGAGGGTGAAAGAAGTGCAGTCTTACAGGAGCTGAAGGAAACCAGAGACCATCAAAGTTGCTAGTGATGCTGAAGCTGACACTAGCTATAAGTCTGCATTTAGTCTGGGAAAGGCAGACTCCCTCAGGGGAGGCAGAGTGACACAGAAGGTACAAGTCTAGTCTTTGAAATGAAATGCTAAACACGTTAATAAAGTTGCTGAGCAGAACTGATAGTTAGGATTAGGAAGCTTAAAAAAACCGCCACCAACAAACCCAAAAACTAAAAAACCCCAATAACAACAAAAAGGGAAAGATCTGAAAGACCAAGACATGAGACATTAGCAAGAATTGACTTGCTTACTCTTCACACAGCCCTTGACTTAACATCATTTTTTAACTCCGGGTTCCCATTGCCAGCTCATTTCTTTTCCTCAAATAGTTCAAGTTCAATGGGAAGGAAAAGCAATGCATTTTTAATTAGAAGACTTTATTAACATAATATGAAAAAAAGGAGTAAGTTTATAAGATCTGGAGGTGAATATGTTTCCTTTATCTTTTCTGTTCCCAAGGTGGTGATCTAATCATGAAGACGTGCCTTTTTTTGTTAACAGCGTCTTGTTCTCATGGATGCCTGCTGCTAATAGTGGGAAAGCCAGTATAAAACCGTGATGTCTGCATTGGGCTGTATTTGGGAGACCTTTTCTAGTTGTCATTCTGCCACAGGCTTGTCATGTGACCTGCATCCCCTTGTGATACTTTTTAAACTACCTATCTAGATTGCAAGATCTTTGGGGCATGACTTCTTATTCCAAGTATGCCACCAGGGACTAATAACAAATATATTTATTGCAACCCTTCCCTTAAAACTCTAAAATAAAAAGTAACAGAATTTAACTAATCATTGACAACTGAGCATCTGTTCTGAATTTATCATGACCTATACCAAGATTCCCCTTTTTTGCTCTTCTTCCTCTTTCCACTGAGTTTGGGACCTTTTGTTTATGACAGCTCCTATTAAACTGAGCATTTGCTTCTGGATTATTGCTCTCATTCACTACTGTGCTGAACATTTACCTACAGCACGTTACCTACAACAGCACGTTGTTCTGAAGTTATGCGAGTTGTTTTTCAAGCTGATTTTGAACCTGGTTTAACTATGCTTTACTTTTGTCTGCTCTCTATGTTGGAGAACCTCACGTACACTAATATATACAGTTGAATTAAGTAAATCTTCTGGAAAAATCTTTATTTCATGAACCAGATCAACCCCCTAACTCTTGTCCTTTTAAGCTAGTTTAACCCTTACTTGCGTCATTAAGCTGTTAAATTATCAACTTGAGATCCTTAGGAACTCCAAGTCAAGGCAAAGGAATACATTACTGTGACTTTTATTATCAATGCTCCTTGCTTTGTGCAAGAAGCAGCCTCTGTATACAAGATTAAAATCCAGCTGCGTCTGCATTGCTGGGATAAAACTTTCTGCTTCTGCCCTGCTCAGATGTCCACGATGCAGGTTTGCCATTTCATTCATGGCACAGCAAATCACTCTGAATCTCTTCAGTGTTAAGTGCAACATGAAAAGACAGTTTTTCCACTAAGCATTTGCTGTCCATGATTCCACCATCACTTATCGTTAATTAACATCCTGTTATTGTAGACAGTATTATAGAATCATAGAATTGTTAAGGTTGGAAGGGACCTTTA